>NDGM011178840.1:0-13026 GCA_002564305.1 Octomys mimax | reverse complement strand
CCTGGCAAGCACAAGGGCCTGAGTTCAATCCCTGGTTCTGCAAAAAAAAAAAAAAAAAAAAAACAGAATATTAGTTAGCCTCCTAAAAAGAACAAAAACTTGAATGGCCCAAGAGACCATTAAGTGAAGCAAGCTACACATAGAAAAATATCACATCATCTCATACGTAAACCTCTAAAAAATTAATACACACACACACAGAACAAGTAGTTTTTACAAGAGAAGAAGATATAGAAATTGTACAAACAGCATATACACAGGAAGAACAAGTCAAATGATCTAATGTATGAGAATGAAGATTATAGGAAAAAAAGTTATCCTGTATATGGGACTCATGATAAATGAGTAGTAGATTTTAGTTGGTCTTGCTAGAAGAACAAAAAATAGCTATGTGAAACAGGTATATTAGTTTGTTTCAATATAGTAGGTCCGGGGGCCCGGCCCTAGCTCACACCTTTAAGTGGCTGCTTGCACAAAGCTGTCAGCATCAGGTTGCAGTAGTTCCATTCCCACAACACTGGAGCCAGTCAAATGTGCCCTGAAGGCATTCGAGGAGCAATATAGTAGGTCCTTTATTATCTATGTGTCTCCTAACACATGATGTATAACATAAATATACACAATAATTTTTTTAAATAAAATAACAAAAATTTGCAAACCACTAACATGATCAAATATAAATAATTTTTCCTTGGAGTAGGTAATATTATGCAACCATTAAAAATCAGTTCCTGAAGATTATATAACAGAGTTTAATAGCTCTTCCCATACAAACCTAATTAAAAAGTTATACTGTACTAAAAAACAATACATTTGAGGTGATCCCAATTTTGAAAACTGTATGATAAAAAGACTGGGTATAAACACACAAACAAGTTCATATTTTTCTTAGTGGTAAGATTATGAGTGTTAGTGTATTTTCCAATTTAGTAACAATAAAATTTTATTTTATAGTAAGTTTTATATAACTTGAAATTTTTAAACTGAGAAGAATGGGAAAGGGCAGTTGACAGAAATAATTATACTGAAGTAAAACATGTGTCTGTCTAGGTTTCATTGACTTCTGACTTCCACAGTTCTTAATGAGAAATCCAATGTCTTTCTACTTGTTTTTCCTCTTAAGACAAGATGTCATTTTCTAATCCAGCACTCAGGACTTTTTCCTTGTCTTTCATTTTCAGAAGTGTGACTGGGGTTATGTCCTGATGTGGACTTCTTTGTGAATATCCTCTTTGGCACATGCTCTGCTTCTTGATTCAATAAATATATACTTTCGTTAAACCTACGGAGTTTTTTTCAGCTGCCTGATACTAGTTAATTTCTTTATCCTCTCTGTTGCTGAGCCTGGATAACTTCTATTAGTGAATCTTCCAATTCATGGATTCTTCTGTCCCCTTCACTCTTTCATTGAGCACATCCATGGACTTTTTTTTTTTCCCTCAAACTGCAGTTATATTCTTCAATTCTAAAATTGCCACTTGGTTATTCTTTATATCGTCTATTTCTTTGTTGAGACTTATTCATTTCCAGCATGTTTGTAGTTTCTCTTTGCAACATTTCAAAGTGTTTGAGATATGCCTTTACATTTCTTCTTTAGAGGGGTACAGTTCAGGGTTTAGCACAGCCACAGAGCTGTGCAGCTATTGCTATTACATAATTCCAGAACGTTTGTGTAGCGCCAACAAAAGCTCTGTGCCCTTCAGCACTCACTCTTCACTCTCCTATCTCCCTAACCCCTAAGACTATTAAACTATTTTCTGTCTCTGGATTTGCCCACTGTCATCATTTACTATAAATGGAATCATGCATTATTATTTAACATTATTTAAATATTTAACATTCTGTGTCTGGTTTTACTTAACATAATGTTTTCAAACCTCATCCACATTAGAGCACGGATAAGCACTTCATTCCCTTTTGTGCCAGGAAAATGTTTCATGATATGGGCACAAACTAGTTTGTTTACACAATTATCCTCGATGGACATGTGCTTTGTTTTCACACTTCACCAAGGCTATGAACATGATGAATAATGCTGTTCTATTATGTCAAATTTCTGCATGAACTTATACTTTCCTTCTCAGGAACAGATATTGAAGGCAGATGCACCTATTTACAGTCCCCAATAACGTATAAGGGATTCCAGCTCCCCAACATCCTCATTGACAGTCTTATTGTCCCTTTTTTATTGTAGTCATCCAAGCGGGTGTGAGACCATATCTTACTGTGGTTTTGACTTGCATTTCCTTAATGGCCTCAAACATTTTCATGCATGACTGGAGTGTTTTTACATGATGCTGCTTTAAAATTGTTGCCACATGATACTAATAGATTGGCATCAATTGTCTGTTGGGGTTTATTTATTTTGAGATTTTTCTAGGTCTTAGTATGACAAAGGCTTATTTATCAAAGCCTGGATACTTTGTCTACTATGTTCATGTTTTGTGAGATGCTGACTCTTATTTAATATGTTCCTGTTGGTTCGAGCCACCAGTGGTACCTGCATGGCTTTCCCATGCCACCTGCTGGAACCGTCATAGGTGTACCACTGTTGGTTGAGAGCTGCCTGGCAGCAAGACATATGAATTACGGCCCTGTTGTGGACATGATAAACCTTCAGACAAAGCTCTGGCAGGGCAAACCAAGATGAGAGGAAAGAACTTTTCCTCTGACAGGTAGAGCTGCGAATTCAGGCTCCCCAGGTAGCCTCCACTAAGACATGGGTGATGTGCGTGGTATCATTATTAACGGGTGGGACAAAGTCTTGACCCTACATAGGCTTCCACTGACACCACGACCTTTCAGAGAATAGGAACACATTGTCACTGTCAGGCAGGTAGTGGAAGTCCAGGATTCCTCCTCTGCTACCACCCTGGCAGGACACAGCTGAAGACAACCTTATCACACCAGTACATGTGTGGAAGAGGGCCACAAGCTTTTCTGTTGTGTCTGGATGGAGCAGTGTGGAAATCATCGAAGTTCTCGCTCTTGTTCACTTGTTAAACTACTCCTTTTCTGTCCTTCTGTCTACAGAAAGCGAGCTTGGGTTGGGTATTTCCCATCTGTACCCACTCTAGCCATTCTTGGTCACCAGCTTCTACTATGAATCAGAGATACACCAAACAGGAAGACCCAAGTACCTCACTCATTCCTCAAATCCTGATGCCTGAACTTGCCTGCCACCTTCTCTCGTTTCAGGTCCTTCTTGTGTTTTTTGATTATTAAAACCCAAGAGTTTCAGTAGTGCCTGAAGGACAGAGGGAAAGGTGTCCCTACCATCTTCCCAGACTGAACTTCTGTTTTCTAAAACACAATTTTAAAAAACTAATTCTTTTAGTTAAATCTTAAACATAAAAGTAGCTTCAAATTTAATGATACACTGTCTTTTCCTTTGAAGATATAGGTTTAAACTACATGTTTATTCTTGAAGAGGCACTCGCGAGTTTGCCGTGTGATAATCAGGTCTCTATTTGCCATCCTGCTAAATGGGACTTACTGACCCAGTTTGGAATGTTCTTATGGTTGCTAGTTCCATTTTTTTTTCTCACTCTTGTTAGTGTGGCTGCCTCCAGAGAATCCCCACACCTGTTAATCTACTACTTCAACAGTGTGCAGGCTGAGAAGCCAGACAGTTGAATCTTTTGGAGATATTTTTAAGCAATAGTAAACAGACTCAGAATAACAGACACTTCACACCACATACAAATTTTGCAACATTTCTTTGGGCTTCCCAAAGGTCCATCTCACTGACAACGTTTTTCCTCATCTTCCAATTAGCTTAGGTTGGGCATAAATGATCTCAAATCACATGGAGTGCCATAATATTTATAGATTTATTTTACCTTAATGAAGACAGATCAAGCATGCAGTAGCCCTGTGAGAAAGCAGGAGGCCTGTGCCAACCACAGACTGCCACATTATCCCTCTCCTCATGACTCTAAGAACCTACCACCCAGGGGGGTCTGAGATCACAGACAAGCTGGAAGCTGAGGAGTCCAAACTGCTGTGCTAATTAAGCAGGAAAAATAGGTTACATGTGGATGCCTAATGAGCACTTTGAAATTTTCTCCTATTCTATTATTTTCAGAGAATAACCACAACTAGCAATTCTAACATGAGGCAGAGCATCTGTTAGCTTTGAGAGACAGGTTACACTCAGAAGCCATGCCTTACAGGTCTGCTTTTACAAGATACGTAGAATGACCCACCGTACAGTTTAGCTTCATGTAGAAAAGACTATGTCCTTGATTTATATAGTATTTGGAGTTTATTCCTGACCTAAGAGAGCAGAGAGCATGCACATTCCTGTTTTGGGGAGAGTCCATGAGTCCTAAGACTCAGTTTAAAATCAGAGTTATAAACTTAGCACTTTGAACTACAAGTTACTGAATATTTTCTTCATCCATTAAAATAAGCAAAGTATCTCTTACTTGACTGAGTTATAAGACGCTGTGAAGAGAAAGAACAGTAGAAAAGAAACACAGGTATTCATTAAATGGGCAAATTATCACTGTTGCCAATGGTTTATGCATTAAAAAAAAAACCACCTCTCCATGAACTGAAAAGGTACCAGATGCTCAATTAAGTTATGAGAATCTGTGGGCCAAAATATTGAGTTGACTTTTAGGCCATGAGGCAAATCTTTCAGCAGAGGTAGAGAGGCAGATACAAAGCCCTAGGCCACGGTCAGTCACTCTTCTTCCCTTGAGTAACCCACTCCGCTGTCTCCACCACACATTCTTCCCACCAGCTCACCTACCAGTCACCCTGTGACCTCCTCCAACACTCATTCACTTGTTCCTTCTCTTGCTTTCCAAATCGCAGCACTTGTTTCAGGGTTTTTCCACAGATGTGCATGTTCTTGGAGTGCTTGAATCATTACTATGTATATTTTTTAGCCATCAGTCCCTTCCCTTTCCATACCATCCTCCTGCACTTTCAAATCGTCAAACCACTCATTTTGAAAAGGGAGATTTTCATAGAAAAGCAAACAAGCTGTGATGAGACATTCTATGCTAATGTTGGGAGCTAGCCCACAGTGCAGAAGAGATGCAGAGAGACTGCAAGGAGCACTGATTGCTCCAGCCACACTGAACTCACGGAGGATGACCCACAAAAGAGCCTCTGCAGGGAAACTCCTGCCCAGGCTTGCAAGAAGCAGGGCAGAGGAGATCTGGTGGCTGAATCAAAAAATTTCATAATTAAAGTTTAGAGCAAATCAAGGCACTCAGGTTCTCAGACTGCTAGAAAGGAAGAGTCCCTCTTAGGCCTCAGGATGGGGCCTGATGGTAGTTCTCTCGGGGCCAGGTCAAGTGGGTGCTGGAATTCTTCCGGTATGTGAGAGTACAGAGCACAGAAAGGAAGGACTAAAACAGCAGGATCTAGAGGAGAGCGGGGAGATGCTTTTCCTAGAATAAATCTTTCATTGCAGCAGTAAAACCATCTCATACATGGCCATCAAATTTCTTAAGACACCTAGAAAAACATCACAGATATGGGGCACACGGAGCTGCTCATTTACAGCACAGCATTTTTATGGAAGCATCATCAAGCTATTTATAGTGAACAATTAAAAAGGATCTAAGTGGGGCACTGCATTCCTATCTGGAGGGCTCCGGTCAGTATCACATCCTGCCTGACAATGAGATTAAACGCTTTTCCTAAGCACCAAGCTACACAAAGGCTGTCTCCAGATACTTATAAATCTGCTTTTAGCTGGTATTTATATTTTGCTTTTTAAAGTCAATCCAATTATGCATGGGATGAATTGTCCATAATGTGAACTATACTGTAACTTCACAAAAATTGCTTAATGTCACACTGGCATTAGAGAAGTTAGGTGGCAGTCATAAGACGTAGTGTGCGCTGGAAATGTGTCCAAGTGGAAAGGGCAGTCTTTGGACCCGTGCAGACATGACTGCATCCCAGCCCTGCCAGTAATTTTGCATATAAAGTACCTAATGAACTCTGTGCCCAACACTGTGCTGTAACTGGTAGCTGTTTTGGGCACAGTCAAAAGAGCACAAGCCAAATGAGGTCAGAGTTATGGATACTGCCTATGTGCTCTGCTCTAACACCTGTAGAGGTAAACTTTCGGAAACAAACCCTCGTCCCCCGTGTCATCCCTTCCCTGGGAGCCCCGCTGTGTGCACTCATTCCCAACCTGGACGTCCCTCCCTCTCTTGCAGGCGCCATTCTTCACCTGCGCAGGTGTATGTCTACTTACGTCACTCATGCTCTTGGACAGCCATCTGCTCCCAATCTCAAGTAGACACCTGGTAAAACCTTCCCTCCGCTTCATGGCTCCACTTCAGGAACATTCCCAACCACAATCCCGCCTACTCCCTTCTCCGCACTGACCATACACTACACAGGTCACTGTGAGGACATCAGAGTAATGGAGGAGAGAATCTATCCTCCCTCCTAATTCAGCCCAGCAGTTTGGTTAAAATGCTATTTATGCTCTGGGTACATGAAATAGTAGGGAGAAACTAACACAAGATCACTTTTTGTTTACAGGTAAGGAAACTTCTGTGTCATCTGCAGTGACTTGAAGTTAAAATATAACACAGGAGAAAGTTCACTTAGACTTGGCTACACATATGATATGAAGCCAGAAAATCAGTTTAACTACCACAGTCACTACAATGGATGCAAGATGAGCCACTGGGAGTATCTTGAACAAAAATGCTGCATTTTGGAAATGTTTTGGCATTTTTGCAAAATGTTTTGGCATAATAAATTATTATGTTTTGTTAGTAAAAATGAACATGGTCTGAAAATTCTAATTTTTCTTTCTGAAATTTTAAAAAATAGGTATCACTAAAATATTTCATTTTCACCCACAGAACTCAAGTGTTATGTTATCATATATTAGAATTTTGCTTATGCGGTATCAGCACTTATCACTGGAGTCTCCATTCTGTTCCACTGATGTATGAAGGAACGGTATCTTCAGTTTCCATGGGGATTGCTTCCAAATCCCCTCACAGATACCAAAGTCTGTGGATGTGAGAGTTCCTTATAAGAAACAGTTCAGCATTTGCATAGAATGTACACTCATTCTCTTGTACACTGTCTCTAGATCACTTGTAAAAACTCACTCTAATGCAAGTGATAGGTAAGTAGCTGTACTGTACTATTAGTGAATCAACAAGAGAGAGATGCATACTTGATTATATATATACAAATATTTTTCAAATAATTTCAGTCTATGGTTGGTTGAATACATGAATGAGAGTTCATTCATAGAGGTCCCACTGCATCTGACTGTCACAGTGATTTTATCATAGTATGCGTTATACAGTTCTATGCTTCAAATATTGATAAAGAGAGTGTCCAATTTCCCCTTAAGTATTGTTTTGGTCTTTAATAAATGGTGCTGGCACTTCAGCTGCCTTCTTGGAACAAAATTAATTTGGTTCCTTTTCTTACCCCACATATAAAAATAAGTGATAAATTAAATGCCAAAAATAAACCAATAGGTTCTAAAAGAAGTTCCAGGGAGGGGACTATATGTATGATCTAGGGGTAGATGGGAATAGAACTCTACACTATACAGGAACATAAGACAAAAGATGTACATTTGGTTTTGTGAAGATTTAATACTTCTAGAAGAGCAAAACTTATTCTAACCATGAAAGAGAAAAAAGAGAATTGGATATTTATAATAAAACAATTTAAATAAGATGATTATATGGGTAATATATAGCCTTCTTATTAAAGAAATGCATAAGGAAAACCACCTACTAAAAAATGTAAAAGATAGAAATAATTCCCTAAAAAGCTGACACCCAAAATATCAACCACATGGAAAGATGTTCAAGCTCAACCTCTGTATCCAGACTAGCAAAATACATAAAAGAATGAGCCCTTATTGCTGACAAGATGTCAGAAAAGGACACTCTCATAAACTGCTAGCGGCTATTGCTATAAAAATTTTAGAAGCAATCTGACAACATTTATTGCTAAAGAAAAACAAGAAGATTCCAAATGCTGTAACATTTTCATTAAAATACCACTATAGAAGAAAAAAAGTACAACGATATCTTCACTGTACCATTCTTCTTAATGGCAAAAAATAAAATGAATGCTTATTAATATAGTGACAGCAGAATAATTGGTTAATGGATCTATATGCTGGTATATTATGTAGTTGTTGAATTAGAGTAATATACCCAGAACTGAAGAAATTTCTATGAAATTTTGTTGAAGTAGAAAATTAAGATACTGGCAAGTATGTTTAAATAAAGAACTGAGTAAAACAGTGAGTTATCCTCAACTCTTTACATGCTTATATATTCTTATGTGGTTGTCTGAGTAGAGAAAAGAGCACAAGAGGATGCATGGTAGGTAATTAACACAGGCTATTCAGGGTAGTGAGAAGGAAACAAATGAAAGTAGAGAGGGGAAATGGAATAACAAAAAAAATCAAATAAATATATCTGTATACAAGCATAAAATTAAGAAAAATAGAATTTGATTAATCTGTTTTTAATCAATCTGTAGGGATTGCAAGACTATTGTTAAAATGGAAAGACAAATAGTAGGGCAATGTGAAAAAAAAATCAATCTGTTTGGACAAAAACAGAGCAGCAGTATATGAACAAATACAGTTATTAAATTGGTGGAGGGGAATGTCTCAATGAAATAAGCACTTTCCAGGCAAGGGCAAAGGCCTGAGTTCAATCCCTGGTTCCGGAATAAAAAAAAGAGTAAATTGGTGGAGAAAGATTTTAAGATAAGGGTGCTCAGCTATTAACAATGATTGTCTCAAGATTGTACTGGATCAGAAAGAGAATGAGATCAATAACTTTGTCCAGATACGATCTTTGTACCAATGTGCTTCACTTAGTAACTAAAGGCAAATATGCACTGCTTCTACAACTAAAAATAGAAAATAAAGACATGCTGTAACATTTTCTTTAAAATACCACCACAAAAGAAAAAAGTACAAAGATTTCTTTACTGTACCATTATTGTTAATGACATTTATTTTTAGAAGAGGGAAAACTGATGACGCAAAATAGGTAATATACCATGGGATTTTCTCGTATCACCTAACCCCCATTACTGCTATGGTCCTATACTTCAGATGCATGGCATGGTCATGCTGCATGATGGCCTTCAAGAAATGACTCTGCCCTACTCATAAGGTACTAGAGGCTCTGTCAACTGGTATCACTAACCTACAGATATCACATCGAAGTCAGTCTTTATTGTGGTTTCCTAATCATGATGCCTGGGAAAATACAAAGGTTTTCATTTTAAAAATTAGGAGATTATACTCAACAAATTAGAAACAGAAGGAAACTACCTCAATACTGTAAAGTCTATACATGAAAAGCCCACAGTGAGCATCCTACTCAGTGATAAAAGACTGAAAGCTTTTTCTCTGGGATCACTGCAAGATAAGAACGCCCAATCTTACTCTCTCTATAGGAAGTACTGGACATAGCAAGTAGGCAAGTAAAAGAAAATGCATTCAAATGGGAAGAAGAGAAGTAAAATTATATCTTTTGGCTTTGATAGTGAAGTAATTTTGTATATAAAAACCCAAAAGATTCCAATACAAGATAAAGTTAGGATGAATCTAGCAAAGTGACAGAGCACAAAGACATGACAAAACATCCACTGGATCTCAATATAGGACAACAAACAATTCAAGAAGAAAAGAAGACAGTTCCATTATAATAGCCACAAATAAAATATTTGAGAACTAATCAAATAAGGAAATACTTGTACACTGAAAACTAGAAAACATTACTAAAAAATTTTTAAAGGCACAAATGAGTGAAGTCATCCTACGTTTGTGGATTAAAAGATTATGCAAAGCAATCTATAACTACAATGCAATCCCTATAAAAACCTTAATGATACCTTTTGCAAAAGCAGAAAAAGCCATCCTAAGACTGGTGTGACATTACAAAGGATGACAAATAGCTAAAATTATTTTTGAAAAGTACGATGACATAACTCAGCAGACTAAGCACTTGCTTATTAGGCAAGTGCAGAGACCAGAGCTCAATCCTGGCACCACATGCCATGCTGGCCCCACCCACTGGGTGTGCTGAGCCAGTGATGGAGTCTGGGCATGGTGGTACAAACCTGTAATCCAAGGCTGAGGGAGGCTGAAAACAGGAGGATCACTACAAGTCCAAGCTGCACAGTGAGACTCTGCACACACACACACACACACACACACACACAAAATGGAGGTTTCACATATTCTGATTTTAAAACTCATTACAAAGCTATATGAAATCAAAATCATATGGCTTTAGCAAAAGACAGATTCTCAAGCCAAGGGAATAAAGCAAGTAAGACCAGGAATAAGTTCTCAAATACATAGTCAAATAATTTTTAACAAGGGTATCAAGCTATTCTAAGGGGAAAAGACAATCTTTTCAATAAATGGTGCTGTGAAAACAGGTTATCCACATGAAAAATAATTATATTTGACCTTTGCCTAATGTCTACAAAAATTAATTCAAAGTGGATTAAAGGTCTAAATGTGAGAATTTATACTATAAAATTCTTAAAATAAAACAGAAAAAAGTTGCATAACTTTGAATATGGAATGACTTATTAGATATGATGCCAAAAAGCAGGCAACTAAAGTATAAACAGGCAAATTATATTAATTTTTTAATTAAAAAATTTCAAAACAAAGGACATAATCATTATATGGAAAAAGTAACCTATGGGATGGAAGAAAATATGTATAAGTCATATATCTAACATGCAGTCAATATTCAGAAACTATAAAGAACTCCTACAGCTTGGTAACAAGAAGTAAATAATCTTACCAAAAATGAGCAAAGCCTGAAAATGTTTCTCAGTGAAAACATACAAATGACCACTAAGTACATGAAAAGATGTCTAGTAATGTCTATAGCACTAATCATTAGGGAAATACAAACCAAAACCACAATCAGACAGCATCTAACACCGTCCAGGACAAGGATGTGGCAAAACTGGAACCTTACCCACCGCTGGGGCAAATGTACAAGGGAGCAGTCACTGTGGGAAATAGTATAGCAGTTTCTCAATAAATTGAAAAAGCAGATCATCATATAAATTACCCTGTGATTCAGCAATATCACTTCTCAGTGGATATCCAGAAAAATCTTCAGTAAGGTCTCAAAGAAATGTCTGTAACCTATGCACACAGCATTATTATTCACAATAACCCAAAGCGTGGAAATAACCTAAGTGCTCACCAACAGGTGAACAGATAATGTGCTAGGTATGTATATATAGTCCTGTGAACTCTCACCCTGCCTTAGAAATAAAGGAAATCCTGACACACTTTACAACCCAGGTGAGGCTCAAGGGTATTATGCTAATGAAATAAGGCTGTCACCAAAACAAAATACCATAATGATTCCACTTAGAAAAGTCCCTGAAAATATGTTACCACAAGGTTATAAAGCCACTTCTGACACATAAGCAGAGTAGAAGCAGTTATTTTAAGGAGTTATAGACAGAATCTATTTTGGAATAAGAAAAAAATCTGAGGAGTCAACAAGATGAATTTCCTAGCTAACAGAGGATCCCGCCCACAGATCCTACGCAGGTATATGTCTGCGTCTGCTCAAGCATCCTAATTGTAGGTACTGTCACTGGCTGATGAGACAGCCCATCCTATTTTTGAACAGCCAAAAGAGTTATAAAATCCCTTCTTATGTAAAACCCAGAATTGACCTGAGCCTCGTCTTCTTAAAACAGATTACTTAAATCTACGTAGATAATTGTAGATCATTTGAGATCCTGCCTATCAGCAATCAGAGGTCATGTGTCATTTGCTTGGAGGAATATGGAAGTCACAAAATGATTTTTACTGGCACTTGGGCACAAGATCTCTATCCTGAAAGAGCTTAGATTCTAGAGGTCAGAGTAACAGTGAGACTATTAAAATCATAAAAGTAGTTACTATCTAACATCAATAATTGTTTTTGTTTTGTTTTGTTTTTTGCAGTACCAGGAATTGAACTCAGGACTATGAGCTTGCCAGGCAAGCATTTATTCTACTAAACTATCTCTCTGGCCCAATAATTGTTACTGCATATGTATGCTAACTCCGAAAATGAAAGGCCTTTGAACCAGAAAAGTTCCCTCAAGATATAAATATCATTTAAACAAAATAATACACCCATCAAAACTGCCAAAAATGATAAATGATTCTTCTTTCCATTATCATCAACAATTTATCATTAAAAAATGTTCTTCAAATCCTAGGTTAAGGGCCAGCCAGATAGTTCAGCACACCTGCTTCAGTAGAGCACAGTGGCCAGGGTTCAATCCCCCGAGGCATGCTGAGATGAAGATTGAGACTGGGTGTGGTGGTGTGTGCCTGTAATCCTTGGGAGGCTTAAAACAGGAGAATCACTAGGAGTGTGATCTACGTAGTGAGACCCTGTACACCCTGTAGACCTGCCCTCAATTAAAAAATACCAATCAATCAATCAATCAATCCATCCTAGATTAACATTTAACCATTTGGCCATATGGGATCATTTTTAAAAGTGTTTATGGGTCCTATTTTTCAGAAATGCCCTCAAATTCTTTATCAAAGATGAAATTATTATTTTTTATGTTCCTTTCTCTGAAGAAAAATAAAAGTAACAAGACAAAAGTAACATAAGACATAAAAGTAACAAAAGACAAAATGTAATTGTCAAAGCAGTGGCAAGTCCTGCCACATACTGGAGAGCTATCAATTCATTATACATTACAAGTGTACTCAAGTAACTGCATGAGTAGGAGTAGTCATACTCCTATACTTTGGTCTCCCATGGGACCTCACTCACACTCTATTTCTAGCAGTAGTCACCAATTTTGTTTTTCACCGAAACCAAAAACACTCATGTGCCCTTGGTAGACACTTTGAAAATCTGTAGCCTAAATAACTTATAAACAAGTTGAATATTGCCCTTTTATGTGCTTCATAAAAATAAAATTGTAAAATTACCTTCAAAGTTTTTCTTGTGCATTATCCTTCAATAAAGCGAACCTCGGCTCATA
>NDGM011178830.1:0-11096 GCA_002564305.1 Octomys mimax | reverse complement strand
GTAAAATTGATTAAATCCAGTATCAAATGGGGAAGTGAGTCACATAGCAAGTGGGCATGAATAAAGGACGGGGTCTCTTCCTGATGGGGGTTGGGCTAGTGACTCATTTGGGCTCTTTCAAAGTGACTGGTACCTATTTAGGATATCAGTCCCTAATGCCCATCCCTAGGGAAGTATGTAGCTGTGCTTCCTCTTTTTGTCTTGGTCTTCAGGTGTGGCCCATATAGGAGTGTCTGTCTCTTCCTCTTCCTAGTTGTAAAGTCACCTTTTCTTCCATCTTGTTTCCTTGCAGGCCTGGCCCTGTATGACTTCCTATAACATTTCTGTCTAACTCAGCTGCCTGCAACAATATCAAGTGACATTTTGCCCAAAGGCATCATAAAATACAAATATTTTATATGCTAACCTTTCAGTTAATTTTCTCTAAAAAAGAATTGCCAATAATTTGACATGAGGGTTTTTGTTTTCAATCCATGGTACTTCATGATATTTTATCTGATGTTATATAAATTCATGAAGATCTGTGGCATAGCCAAGCATGGTGCAAGGTTAATGGTGTTTCACTTTCTTTAAGAGAATTCAGGAAGTTTGATTTGCAAACATAAGTTTCTAATTTCTCTCTAGCTAGTGCAACCTATATGGCCTGGTCCATTCTGCCTGGACACATATGGAAAATGAAAGGCTTTACCTTGACTCCTTACCTCCACTCTTTTGATGGTTTCCACACTTTGAGTATTATTTCATAATCATCATACAGAACAATTATTCTGTATTTTTTGGCCCTTGAATACAGACCAAGAAAAGCTATATTGATTTTCCTGGTTACATAAGGCCTACTTTCTCAGTTTATTTCTTTGGGGTTGGAAGGCAGGGTTTCACTATGTAGTCTAGGTTGGTCTTGAACTTACTATGTATCCCAGGCTGGACTCAAACTCCTCTCCTACCTCCTGTCTCAGCTTCCTGAGTGCTGGAGTTATAGGTGTGCATCACCACACCTGGCTCAATTCATTTCTAAAATGAAAAACATGTTTTTCTTAAAGTTTTCTGGGGAACGACCTTATCTGGCTGATATCCCATTCTACGCTCATGCTTATGACCTTTCCTCACATAGATGCAATAGAATTGCAACTTAATGCAACCTAGTGATAGCTGCCAATTTATCTGGCAGAGGCTTTGAAAATGTATCAGAAAACTGGGTGAGGATAGAAGACTAAGTAGCTATTATTATGTCCATATGAGATGTGATGAGTTCTTTAGCTTGTGAGTGAAGTATAAGACATCCCATCAGTAGAAACAGCACTTGACATAATATAAAAGATACATGAATTTAAAAATGATCAAATGTAAGTTATGATTTTGAGCCAAAGTGTTTGAAAGTTGCTGTTCCTTTTGTTGCAAGGAAGTTACAATATATAGAGTGAAAGGGCATGTTGAAAAATGTTAATTAGTTTCTAATAAACATAGTCTGGGTAGACATGTTCACCTGCCAAATTCCTACCTTGGCTGATACTCCAGAAAGATAAGACTTGAATTCCTAGAATCCTTGGAATAAAGGAGGAAGGTTACACACAAAATCTCAGATAACAGTCTCTGTGTCTTGGGTGAGGGCTGAAAACAATTTCAGAGTGTTACAAAAGACAGGGAGGATAAGAACAAAAAAAAACTATACCAAACTGGTACTCTATCTTAGCAGCCCAGGAAAGAATTTTTTAGAACAGCAGGGAGTAAACAATGCCATCAAATTCCACAAAGAATTGAAAAATATAAACTGCTACTGGGGCTTTACGTTTTGTGATAACATAGTTATTGGAGATTTTCCACAGAACAGGAACTGGAGAAAGTTACAGGTACACTGGAAGGGCTGTGGCGCATACAAAAACAATATGCTATCATATGAATAGTTACGAATATAAGTAAACTAATGGTATACTGTTGCTTCTTCCTACTTAAGCAAAAGTTTTGTGGATACAAGGGAAAAGGGAGTTAGATACCTTTACATGTTGAAAAATTACTAAAAGTTTTGTTATACTGTTTTAATTGATTTTAACTTCAGATTATTCAATATTGACTACATGGTTTTAACTACCATAAGACTGGAATTAATTAAGTTCTTTGCTCTGCATAACTTTAATACCAGACAGATGGTAGTTTTCCAGTAAAAGCAATGAAGGTTTTACTCTAAATTACTTTGGATTTACAACACTATAGAGCATTTTAATTACAATCATATGTGCATACTTTAGAAAATAATTTCAAAGTATTTTACTATGTTAATAAAAGTACGTTTGTGCCATATCATACACTACAGAAAGGATTCTTTTGGTTGATTAGTGTAAAATACTTGCAATTTTTTTTGTATTTTACATTTTTTCTTTGAGAACGCTGTCTTCATTTACATTCCCTAATAATCCAAGTTTGAATTTCATTGATATATATGAGCATATGGGGGCAAGGTGCCAGTGGAAAGCTAAGAAATGAAGAAAATTAAATAACAGCCAGAGGAATTGGCAAGATTACTTTTTTTTAAATTGCCAAGATAGCTATTGTAGCTGAAAATCAGGAGGAAGGGGTACAATGAATTTAAAATTAGATAGATTCAAAAAGATAGAAACTGGGTACTCAGGGGACTAAGGTACCTGCTTAGGCAGACCTCAGTGGCCAAGGTTTCATTCCCCTGTGTGCCGGGCCCACCCTGCAGGCACGTTGAGATGGGGATTGAGACTGGGCTCGGTGGCACAAGCCCGTAATCCCAATACTTTGGAAATCTGAAAACAAGAGAATCACTATGAGTCTGATCTATGTAGAGAGGTCCTGTAGACCTCGTAGATCTTGTCCTAAATACAAGAAAACAAACAAACTGGGCAAATAATTTAGATATACTGTGTAAGCAAGCCCCTGAGATGGATGATGACATTATCCTGTGTTGAATGGGGAAAGCAAAGGGAATGGTTGACTGACCAAAAGCCATTTGCAAACCCAGAGAAATAAAAACTAAGGTTAACTAGAGGGCTGGTAGCTGTGGTATGTGGAAGAACAGAAGAAAACATTAAAAAGACTCTGAAAAATAAGCCACAAAAGACATAGGTCTGTGAAACTTTTGTAAAGATTATTTCCTCCTTTTCTTTCTTCTTTATTCCTTGCTGAGTAATGGCTGGATAATAAAAAAGTATTGTATATCTTCAGGTTTATCACAAGAATGAGAATAGTCAATTATACTTTTCTCATTTTGTAAATTAATATGACATTTGTATACTTATTCAATACTTTTACAAAATATATAATGACAAAATATGGAGTACTTTTTAAGCTTGCATGTCATTCTCACATAGAGGCCATGTCTGTCTTTACTGCATCATTCTATTGTGATGCCAAAATGAACACTACATGATAAATAGATGTTACTTGTACTTATTATTTATAAAAGATCATTTTGTTCATTAAAAATTCCATTGGCTCTGGGGAGATAGCTCAGCACTCTAAGTGTCTGCCTGGCAAGCGCAATGACCTGAGTTCGATCCCCAGTACCTACCTGCCATGCCAGCCACCGTTACCAGGTGTGGTGGCACATGCCTATAATCCCATTGCTGGGGAGGCTGAGACAGGAGGATTGCTATGAGTCCAAGCTGTGTAGTGAGACTTTACACCAAATAAATAAATAAAGTAACCCAAGTGGCTCATAATATGATATTAATTCATCAACCAAATAAAATAAAAGTTAAGAAAAAGAAACTTTTAAAACTTCCCCTTTGCTTAGCTCCTCCCAAAAAACAAACAAAAAAAAGGAAAAGAAAGAGGAGGGTATGGTGCTGCATGCTTGTAATCCCAACAGTCAGCAGGCTGAGGCAGGAGTATCACTGCAAGTTCTAGGCCAACTTGGCCTATATAGTGAGATCAAGGATAGCCTGAACTGAAGTTATGCTCTCCGTCAAGAAAACAAAATCATGTAGGATTTATTCTGGGGAAAAATTACCATTAAAATCTAACATACAGTGAGTTACCTGCCCATCTACAGCAAGGCCCTGGAGAAATGCTTAAATAGTCAGCTCTAATGATTGCAGAGTTTTTAGGGCAAGTGACGAGGCAGAGATTGTGAACATGTGGGCAGTAAAGACTGCCTACTTGGACTCAGCACTTTTACTTGACTTGTTAAATTGTGTGGTGTGTGATGTGTATATGTGTTTTGGATCAGGCAAAAAACGCTGGTGCTGTTAGAAAATGTCTATTCCACAGGATAATATCAAAACAGTTTTACCAGTCTTAAATAACAAAGAAGGATCAGAAACAGATTAAACAGTCAATTGCTTGATTCCTATCCACTTCTGTCGCCACTGCTAATATGAAGTGCCAGAAGAGTAGATGAAGAAATTTTGCATGATGGGATGTGGCACTAACTCCCAATGGGAGAAGAGTTAATGGTTTAGAAGTGTTTCTGCGGACTGCCTCTTGTTTCAGTAGAGTGGTGTGTTTTTAAAAGCATGTACTTAATGTTCAATACTACCAACTGACTAGAAACTTCATGTTGCCCTCTCTTTAGCACTTTATCATTGAAGTATTTATACAGCTTCAGGAGGATGATGCGGCAGTGAGCCACACTGGCAATGCTGTCCCATGGTGGTCCTAAGTATGAGATTGTAAAGCAAAGGTTCTGGCTTCTCCATGTGCTGTATTCTACATGATGAACTCCTGTCAAACCTCATGCATATCCCATTAACTGAAGGCAAATGGCATAGTTCTCAATCTCACAAAGCACTGCCCCACTTTCTGTTAGTCCTCTTCTGCCAATATTAGGTAGACCTAGTTCACACATGTATAAATAAAAAGATACATCCTGTTGGTTTTGTTCCTTCAAGCAATGTAAGCTGAATATTCTGTTTTAAAGTCCCAGATAGGATGGATGCTGAGCAAGCATTTAATATCTTCAGTGAGTACAGATCAAGTAGTACAGAGTACACCTTACCCTTGGCACTATGAAAGGAAAGCATCAGCAGTAGCTATTCAAAGTATATTTCTATTTGCTTTATGTTTATTTTAAAAATCTCATAACAAGATAATAAGAATAACTAATTAACATATTGCATCATTTTCTTCAAAATAATTACAGATAAAAAAGTTTCTGTGTTACAATGAAGAAACAGATAATAAGACAAAACTTTCTTTTCAGTGAAATGAAAGCAACTAGTATTACTGTATAAATGAAACGAATGATTATACACATTAAAATAATTTTGATACAGTAATGCATAATTTAGGGAATTATTTGAACTTCTCTCTGCTTCTTATTGATCTGTTTTGCTCTTTATTTTTATATATGTATACATGTTTGTATATATATATTTTTCATAGAAGAGAAATCAGATGATAGGTAAGCTTTTGTGTCTGGCCTATTTCGTTTAACATTATGTCTCAAGTTCCAGCCATTTAACTATGACTGCCTCCCATTTGTCTTTCTTTATAGCAGAATAATACTCCATTATGTCTAAATAACAGCATGAATTTTGTCACCTTCCAAGTCAGTGTTGAAAAATGAATACGAGTGTACTCAAATAATCTGAAAAGGAAGCAATGACCGAGGAAAGCTTAGTATACCAGGGAATCCTATGTAAATATGATCACAGAAAAAAAGTCAAAGAAAAAAATGGCTTATTCCAGATAAGATTCTTTGCTTTACTTTAATGGAAAATAACACCTTTTGTTTTAAAAAAGTAACTTTTTCTCTTTCTATCTTGAATGCATAGCACTAATATCTGCTTATTATACTTGCATATACCTATTCTGTAAAATCAGAGATTATCCAAAGTAAAACAGCAACATCAAAAAGAATTTAGCTGGACAGTGTAAGACCTTGAGATACCCTTTGACTGATTAATTCTTCAATAGTAAGATTTGAACCCATGCCAAACTGTAAAGTGATCTCTAGGTCTATGGTTCTGTAAAAGTTAAAACCCATAACACAGAGACAGTTAAGGAAAACATGTAAATATATGGAAGGTAAGTAATTCTTTTTTTGAGACTCTTTAATCTTCTAATATGCTACTTAATGATAGTATGTTTTCTTCGTAAGAAATAGACAAATTTGCCAGTATAGAAAGTTAGGGACTCTATTCCCACTTTTGTATTTGCCTTATTTCTGAACTTCTGACAACCTGAGGAGCACTGGTCTGATTTAATATCCTTCTTACACAGTTGAGAAAATTGAGGCCTAGAGAAGTCAGGAATATTGCCCAACATCCATGGACTTGAAGCTAGAATCCAAGGCTCCATACTTCTAGTCCAGAACTCTGACTAAAGCCAAAATTTATCTGCTTGCTTCCTCTAAGTTAATCTTAATTTTTAACTTGATAAGGACTTCTAAAATAAATAGGTAAATCTGATGCTAGTGAAAAAATTAAAAAGGGATTGGAAGTAAATAGGGAAAAAGAATTGAGAATCGTACACGCAATGATTCCCCACATTGCATGTACGATTAATCATTATGTACTGTAAACATGTACTTACAAAATTTTTTTGAAAAAATTAACTTTTGTCAATTTTACTTGATTCTTTTATCAAATTCAAGTTTCTTATATTTTGACATGCTAACACTGCATTTGATTATCCTCATTATGCAAATAAATTAGTTTGCCAAGCACTTTTGAATTATTGATTTGTCACTTATTAAAGTGAATTAAAGGTACATTTATCTTTTCAAAAATTTAAGGCCTTTTTATTGTCCTTGTACTGTCTTTTTCCCATTGGTATCTTTTAATGAAGACATTGATTGCATTCTACTTGGCTGCCTCTGGTGTTAGAAAAGCTAGCTCATTTTCTAGTGAAGCTCACGGCGACAAGTTCAATGGGAATAGGTACTGGTATAGTGCTTTTAATTACCTGTTATATTCATTTATTTTGCTGTTTATCATGGACAATTTTAACATGCTCACAGTTTATTATCTGACCCCAGGAAATGCCTACTCATTCTGCATTCTCTCCTGGAATTAGGACATTAAACCAAGTGAAAATTTTAAATCAATGTATGCTGGGTTCTAATTCCTGGTTCATTAGTAAATTAAAATGATCACAATATTTTACATGCTTATTTGTTTTAAGTTTTCAATGAATCTTTGACATATATTTTCAGATTTTGTTTTGCCAGTAAGATTATGAGGTCATTTTTGCCCTCATTAACATTTTGTGGATAATATAGCCAAAGATCATTATGTTGAAATAATGTCCCTAAGACACAATTAGCTAGTAAGGAACAGAGTCAGAACTAGAACCCCAGGTTCAGTGACTCCCAAATATTACATTTTTTCCATATTTCTGCCCCATGCTCGGACCTCCTTTTGCATGTTTAAAAAATAATGACTTCAAAATGGAAAATAAAATAAAAATAAATAAAAAATGACTTCTCTTTTTCTCTCACTAATAGGTATGTCATTTATAGGAAGAGATTCCCTTCCCATTTCAGTTCACTGGAATTATTTTCACATTGTTGAATTTGTTTTAATCATTCCAACTCTAGTAAGGATAACTTCACTCAGATAGTATACGCAGGGAGGAAAAATAATAAATAATATTGTTATAAAATTTAAATCTGAAAAAAGTGTAAAATCATAAATCCAATTAAATGTGATTAAATGAACCATTTTATAGCTTACTACTGTTCAAGAGCATTATTGTGTCATCAAGGAAGATAGCTCATATTCAGGTTAGAAAAGACTTTTATTATTTTTGATTCATCAAAATTTTTCCTAAACTCTATATTCACTTTTTTCCTGAGATACATCCCTTCTCAGTAGTTCTAAAATAATTAAGTTATGGGTTTAGGGCCCCACCTCCCAACATACTCTAAAATAAATTCTATATGCATTCAAAAGTAGAATAAGTAAAGGGAATCAAAGCAAGGGGAAAATATAAGCGGCTACTGTTTGATCTTTGGGTAAGGTTAGGCTTGCTAAACAGGAAAGTTTAAGAGAACACATGGTAAATTCTGCTAGCTCATTATCAATGGGTAGAATGTATGATCCACCAAAGGTACCAACCAAATAAACAATCAAATCATGAATGTTACAGCGTGGAGAAGTGAGAAGCTGCCTCTGGTTCCTTCTCTCACAGCCATTGTAGTATATTGAGCTCCATAAAGACAGCACCAGGGCAATTGAGAGCCAGATAGTACTGAGTGACTCTGTGTCTCACTGAGGAAAACAAGTAAATGTGGGCAAAGGAGATCTTAAGAAGCCTAGAGGCAACATGTCATCTTTACATTGTTTAATCTATACATTCTTTGTGCAAACTTGCCAAGAGGAGCATAAGAAGCACCCAGATGCTTCTGTCGACTTCTCAGAGTTTTCTAAGAAGTGCTCAGAGAGGAGGAAGACCATGTCTGCTAAAGAAAAATGGAAATTTGAAGATATGGCAAAAGTAGACGAGGCTCGTTATGAAAGAGAAATGAATACTTATATACCTCCTAAAGGAGAAATAAAAATGAAGTTCAAGAATCCTACTGTGCGCAAGAGGCCTCCTTCAGCCTTCTTCTTGTTCTGTTCTGAGTATTGCCCAAAAATCGAAAGGGAACATCCTGGCCTCTCCATTGGTGATCGGACAAAGAAACTTGGAGAAATGTTGAATAAAACTGCAGCAGATGACAAGCAGCCATATGAGAAGAAGGCTGCTAAGCTGAAGGAAAAGTATAAAAAGGACATCACTGCCTACTGGGCTAAAGGAAAACCTGATGCAGCTAAAAGGGAATTGTCAAGGCTGAAAAAAGCAAGAAAAAGAAGAGGCAGAGGATGAAGAAGAGGAGGATGAAGATGAGGAAGAAGATGATGAAGAGGATAATGAATAAATTTGTTCTAGTGCAGTTTTTTTTTCCTTATCTATAAAGCATTTAAACCCCCTGTACACAACTCATTTTGAAGAAAGAAAATTGAAATGTAAGGCTGTATAAGATTTGTTTTGATAGTGTACAGTGTCTTATTTTTGTATAGTTAACACACTACCGAATGTGTCTTTAGATAGCCCTGTCTTGGTGGTAATTTAAATAGCCACTAACCTTGCCTGGTACAGTATGGTGGTTTTACATTGCATAGAAATTTAAAGCAGGTTCTTATTGGTTCACAGCACAAATTAGTTATTTATGGGGATGGTAGCGTGTCATCTTCAGTTGTCTCTGTTACACCTTATACGAAATAAATGTTGTTCTCTTAACTGAATACCATACTACTTACAACAAAATAAAGTTGCAACTGTTTTGTTGACATCTGAATGCTTCTAAGCAAATAAAATTTTTTTATTAAAAAAGCAAATTATATTGTCTTGGACACAGTTAAAATGATTATACATTCAATTATTTTGAGTAACAGTTCATAGTTTATGGGTTAAATAATAAAGTATTAATTGAATATTAAAATATAAGAAGTTCAGCTTTCATAAAGGTAATAGATGAAATAGGAGCTGATTAAGGTTAATGGAAAGTAGGATAACCTCTAGCCTATATCGGCCTACCATGTTTAATTTTTTCTTTTCTTCTTTCCCTCCCCTCCTCTCCCCTCCCCTCCCCTCCTTTTTTTCCTTCTTTTTTTTTACTTCCTTTGTTCTCTTATTGATGATACTGGATTGAGATACATCTCCAGTCCTTTTTCAGTTTTTTATTTTATTTAGAGACTCTCGCCAATTTGCTAAGGCAGAGGGGTTTTTGTTGTTGTATTTCTGGTGCTAGATATCAAACCCAAGACTTTTTATTTGCTAGGCAAGGTCTTTACCAATGAGCTAAAATTCCAGGCCCATATTGCAAAATTGTTGGTGCTGAAATACTACCTTTTACATAATGAATTAGAAAAAAATGTGCTGTACTTCAGAAAGAAAATAAAAGCAGTAGGCATCAGTGGAGTGATGATCAACATTATGGTACATGTAGCAGAAGAGCTAATTTTAGTAGCTTGACAATTATTTTGTAGACCAATACCTATCCATAAAGAGAACCAAACTTAATCATTTGTTATGATAACACTGTTTGAAAAATAAATTTTTTAAATAAAGTAATCCTGGACAGATTTGATTGTAGTAAATGACTAAAATCATAGCTATGTTTGATTTTTAGATGGGTCAGGTCCAGCCAGATAGCTAAGCGGATTGAAGCACATGCTTAGGCAGACTCAGGAACCAGGTTCCATCCCTAGCGTGCTGTGTTGTCCCTGCCCTGGGGTAGGCTGAGACAGCAATTGAGACTGGGTGTGGTGGCACATACCTGTAATCCCAGCACTTGAGAGATTGAAAACAGGAAAATCACTATGAGTCGGAGCTGTGTAGTGAGACTCTCTAGACCCTGTAATAAATACATAAAAAGATAAAAATAAAATAAAATAAACTGTGGGTCATGAAAATATGAAAGAATATACCACTGATATCTTAAGGAAACATTAAATATCTGAAATGTGACAGTTACAGGCATACATACAGAAAACTATTCGTGTGTGTGTGTGTGTGTGTGTGTGTGTGTGTGTGTGTGGTTTATTCTATTGTAAAGGACAGAAAAGGAATAATACAAAGTGAGATTTTGAGTATTATACTTTATTTTCCATCATTTGTCTCCACATTTCTGTCTTCTTATATGTTATGAAGCCAAGCAAGATATAATAGAAGATTGTAGGCATTAGGATATCATCAGATGTTAACAGAAATTTGTTGAATAAAAATACAGTTCGAGTGGTATGAAATTCACAAAACTAATAACAAGGGATTTGTCCTGAGATGCTAACAAACAGAAAAGTGTAGTGATGCCAAGAAAGAAATAACTTGAATTGCTTTAATCATAAACTGGTATTAGAAGTTTGATACAGAAAAGAGAAAATATCAGCTGTGAACTTCACCAATAAGTTGTTTCAAGATTAAAATAAAGAAATTGGGCTAGTTATCACCGTACATGCTTGTACTCCTTATTCTTACTTTTTTTCTTATGATTTCATATATCCAATGTGAATTATAGCCCACAAATACTAAATTGAAAATATCAAAAAGAAACAATTCTTGAATTTTAAATTGCATGCTTGTCTTAATTACTCTTCTCTCGTTGCTGGGACAAATACCCGACACTCAACATGAAGGAAGGAAAGGTTTAT
>NDGM011178827.1:0-10335 GCA_002564305.1 Octomys mimax | reverse complement strand
AAAAAAAAAAAAAAAAGGAACAATAACACAACAAAAAACAGGCTCTTTTGAATGCTGACATAAAGTAATACAGTTCTAAAAACTTTTAAAAGTAACACTGAAAAAGTAACTGGAAAGGAATCAAGGTGATGCCTTTTGAGAAACAATTAATGCTAGCCTGCAATGTTTCCTCTTAAGGTAACTGAAATATTTAAGAAAGAATGAATGAACAAAGGCTAGACCTAAGGCCCATTTCAGGGATGAGGCCAAGTAACTATAACTTTAGAGCTAATTCAATAAAATTTTTGTGCCAAATTGAAATTGTAAATTCAGAATTAGCTTTTGAACGACTTTGAAGACTCCTGTGTTACCTGTACCAAGCAGTAGTTACATCCCTTATCCTGAGTTGTGACTGAACTCAGGCCCTTGCACTTGCCAGGGAAGCACTTATTCCACTGAGCCATCTTCCCGGCTGCATTCCAACAATCTTAATGGAGGACAGAATGGTTTTCTTTCAATATTGAAATTCTAAAGCTTTCTTCCTGGCCTTATCAAAGCAAGCGCAGATTGAGCTTGCCATTTCTTCTATGAACAGGAGCTGCCATATTCTCCCTTTACCTCCTGTGCTAGTTAATGGACAATTAAGTTCTGGAAGAACAGGGTTCTTGTTAGCTACCTTGTGGGTTGATGTTAGCTATTTTGTTTAGGTTTTAGGATTTGAGGAGTGAAGGTGTAGAAATACAACAGAGGGAACTATCAGGATAAATCTCAAGACAAAAAAAATGAACTCTCCTGGTAGACTGAATCCTGAACAATTCCTGGAACTGGAAAGGGAGAGACCGCACCGCAGGATGGAGGCAACTTCCCGGGAGACCAGGTACACAGAAGCTGAGTGCTCCGCCTCAGATTTCATGGTCTGCTTTCATCAAAAACTTTGGTTGTACAATGTAATTGAAAAATCTGGACTGTGTCCCTGGTTCTGGGAGGAAGAATCAAAATTGCAAGGACTGTTCCAGTAGCAGGGGCATCTCCTTATTCGTGAACCCTCTGGGTGAAACCTGAGTTTGTTCTGCTACAAGATAACTCAAGATGGGCGAGGGGCAACAGAGAGCCCAGCATGTGATTTGAGGGGTGCGACTGTGAATCAGCCTCAAGTTCAGGTAGGTAAGGGGTGGATACCAAATTCAAACCAGCCTTTAATCTGTACTGTGTAATGGACAGAAAGTCTGTTGGAAATTCCCCCTCAGGGAAGACAGTTGTATGAGCAGCATGACAAGGCCTTCATACACATGGACAATGCTCCAAGCACTGTGTCCTGGGATCCTCCAGACCTTGCCCTAGGTATCTCTGCTATCAGCTGCTCTTAAGTTGGGTCTGCTGTAATAACACTCAGAAACCCAAGCATACTACTTTCCTGAATGCTGTGTGAAATTTGGAGCCCAAGGAAGGTCACAAGAAGCTCAGGCCTGCAGCCACTTGGTGTGATAGGAGAGCACTTTTCAGGTCCTTGGCCTTGTAACCTGGGAGGTCTGTGCTAACTCCAGATGGTGAGACCAAGCCCTGAGTCACAGAGTGAATACCAGTTAGGGCTGATAAAAAAACCCTTCCCAGCCTGCACACTCACAGCGCCCCACAGATGGGTCCTGTCTAAGTCTGGAGAACAACAGGTAGTGATGAAGTTCTGCATCCCACCCTGAGCCAGCAGAGGCCACAGGGAACCTGTCCACACTGTTCCACATTGCCAGTGAAGCCGAGCACTGTGGCAAGGCTCAGGCCTGCAGCCACTTGGTAAAAGTGCCTGGGGTAGAATGGGAAGCTGCCTTCTCTTGTGTGTTGCGAAACCATAAAATGTCAGAGCACTTCGCCTGGCTGCTGAGGTTCTTCTGTTACAGATGTCCGGTACCAAGGCAAATGCTTCTGTGGCATTTCTGAAATGGACCCAGTTCATCACAAGCTGTGTCTGGATCATGCTTGAGGATCACTCAGCAGACTTTACTAGTAACTCCTGGCTGAACAACTTGAGCATTTATCCTTGAGTAATAATTTCACGGATTCTACTGAGCAGAGGTTTGGACAGTGAGAGAAATAAAGAACTTCCAGGGCCTAGGCTTTCAGAGAGTTCGTAAACACATCTTTGCTCACAGGAATAGGCTTCCTATGGAAACACACTTTGGTTAAATGCCTCCTACGCTTGGGAAAAAGAAGCCTGGTAGAAGCACTCACAATGGCTTCTTTACTCTACAGAAGGAAAATATATGTCTTAATAACCTACCTATCCAGGGGAGTCCAGAGACCAGAGACCTTGTGAAACGGATATTGAGCCTGTGGAGATGCAACCCAAACCAAGCTTTCTATGTCAGTGAGAACCCACTTCCGACTATTCCACAATGGGATACACAACTGTGATGTATGGCGCTCAAGAAGCAGTTAGGCTTTCATTCCTAGTACCCAAGCTACATCAGCCTCTGTTCATGTGGTTCTCTAAGAATTTCCATCAGGCTGGAAGGAGCAGGTAGGGTGTGATGCTGTAGGTACACAGACCCATGAGGTTACTGGGTGTGGGTCCTGACTGGCTAGAGTTTTCCCACAAGTGCCTCTTATGACAGACAAGTCAATTTCATTTTTGTAAGTTATTCTTTTGTTTAAATTTCAAATATCATAAAATTAGTTCGAAATATTTAAATGTTTGCTGAGTAAAAAAATGGTTGCCAACTCCCAAACTTATTCTCCATGTGTGGTCAGTACTCACCCTTTAGTGAGTATCTCCTTAGATATTTCCCAAAATATTAAAACACACAAATACATATAAAGGGTTTTAAATATTCTACAATAGATGTGAGCTTATTCTTATGAAAACATCATAGATTAAATTTTATTCTTTTTTTATTTATTGGATACATGGTTTCACTACGCAGTTCAGATTCCTAGTGATCCTCCTGTCTCAGCTTTTCCAGTGCTGAGATTACAGGTGTGCACCACACCATGCCCAGTTTCGGGGCCAGCACTGTGTGCCCAGGGTTCCAGGGCCAACACAGCATGTGGTATTAGGGATCAAACTGGGATCTTTGTGCTTGCCAGGCAGGCGCTTAGACCACTGAGCTATCTCCTCAGCCACTATATTCTATTCTTTAGTTGTGTTGTTTAATAATGGAAAATATATAGGTATATAAATACAGATATCCTTATATTAATTTATCTTAAAATATAGTGGACTATCAAAAAAATGTATAATAGATACTGGGAAAATGGGAAAAATATTGAATTGGTAAAGGCAACAGAGGAGGGGGGAGGGAGAAAGGAAGGAAGGAAACAGAAAAAAGAAAGAACAGAAGGAAAACTGGAAAGAAAGCTTTTGTAAATACAGAAGGAAAAAGAGGCTAAGAGAAGGTAAAGAAATGGGGAATAAAGAAGAATCAAGATCTATCATGCACAGGTACAAACTCCTTACAATGAATGTGATAATTACATATATATAAATTGTACCAATACACTTAATTTATTTAAAAAGACAAAAAATATACTGTAGTACTTGTTAGGATTCTACCTGTGTCTATTCAGTTGTTCTGCTGTTAACGGACATTTAGGGTATTAATACATTCATTAGTACATTTTTTGCAGCAGCATGTAATACTACAATGAACATAAATTTCTGCTGAATAAATTCTTGTATATGGGGTCAGAGAAAGTACTTGCCTGACAAGTGCAAGGTCCTGAGTTTGATTCCCAGTACAAAAAAAAAATCTTGTATATGAAACTTTAGACCAAAGGCTCTACAGATTTTTAATGGTAATTCTAATTTGCTATCTCAAAAAGGAGCCTAAGTTTGTACATGGCCTCACTCTATACCACTGATTGGAGAGATAGGATTCCTTTACCTTATCTTCTGGGTTTTTGCTCACTTTTCTTGCCAGAATTTTGGGGTGAGCAGTGACTTGAGGATGAGTGACCATGAGAATGGTGGGAAACAGGTGAGTACTGCGAACTGGGCTAGGGAGGAACACTAGGGGCATGTCCTGGGGAAACACACCTGACATCTTCCAAAACTACCATCAGCACCACTTCCACTGGACCACTTTGCATTGCTTAAGGACAACTAAAGAACAAGGTAAAGTCCTAGCCAGCTCTGCACAGGTCAGTACATGGAAAATGTGTGAGGCTCAGCCACAACAGAGACAACTGCTACTTTTTCAACCAGTCACCCAGGTGGCCTTTATCGGAAAGGGCTGGGCACAGGAGAGTTTAGGGCAGGGAAACCACTCGGTGCGATATTGCAATAGCAGATACAGGACATTACACACTTGTCAAAACTCACAAAAGTATACAAACTAAAGAAAATTCCTAATGTAAACTATGGGCATTTTTAGGTATTAATAATAATGTATTAATACCAGTTCATTAATTATAATCATACCAGTACAAGATGTTAAATAAGGGAAACTAAAGGGAGGGATCAAAAAGTTTATAAGAATTTTGCATTTTATGTTTTTAAATGTTAAGTATTTTAATATTTTATTAGTATTTTCTGATTGGTTTTCCTGTAAGCCTAATGCTTCTACGAAATACTGTCTAAATACTCACTTAATGACTGAATAAATAAGTATAAAAAAACAAGTAGTGGTTGAAGTGGTTTTTGAATTTTCTTTCTCATTAATTAACAGCAATTAAAGTAGATAATTTTAAACATATTAAGCTGGTGTTAACATAGTGCTCATTTTTAATAGCTAAAATTACTCATTTTAGCAAAAAGGTACATTCATTTTACAATAGTTGACCTATCTCTAAGTTCTCGGAGTTAGGGATTTACATTTGCTCTGAGTCCAAAGGCCACAAGGTAGGGATTTAGCCTATAGCCATTCTCTTTTCCATAAGAAATGAAAATTATGCCATGTAGAATGTTAACAATTTAGTTCACAAACACGAGAAAGAACAGAAGCTAAAGGCACACTGGTATTCTGCTCCTAACTAAGCACTGTTTAATCAGCTCCTGGGGTATGTTTTAGGTCAAGGTGAGAATAAGTAAAGGATATGTGATTATGTACAGGTTATACTTACAAAACATGACCTACCAGGGACCCAAAAATGTATTGTTATCTCCACTGGCCAAGAATAAGAACCATGACTTAATCATGGAGTACCGTCTCTTTGGTTGCCTTTATTTGTGGGTCTTCATATGACATCACTGCTGCCATGAGCAGTGCTATAAAATACAGAGTGTGTGACGAGGCTCTTTTCGTGTTCTTTGCCTGATGAAATCCTTGCAACTGCTCTGACACGAAAATATTACTTCATTTACACCCTCAGATTCAAGGCAGTTTAAACTTAGTACAAGGCCACCACATTAGTAAAAGGCAGGGCTAGGAGAACTGCAAAAATAAGCCTGAGACCTCTGCCACCCCAAGGACTCTCCTTTTCTTTACTACAAAAGCTTACCCACAAGCCACAGTAGTCTCTGTGTTTATTGATTTTTCAGTATGATGACTGGTCGGGGGCATTGATGCCACTAGACAAGACCAGCACCGCAAAACACCTGAAAGTAACTTAGTAAAGCCAAGTGAAGGTAAGCAGTTTAATTACATAAATACACATTATACTACGCGCAGCTCCCATATCCAGGAAAACCGATAGGAATCTTACATAAAAATAAAAATGTATTTTACTTCATTTAAACAAAAAAAAAAAGAAATCCAATTATGTCAGGCAATACTCTATAGCAATATCTAAAAATACCTATTGCCCTTTCCTTTAAAGTAGCACCATGGCCCTTGCTTTCATAGATTGTCTTTAAATATTCATAAAACAGGAGAAAATGGCATTTGCATCGCAGTCTCACAGCTGTCTGTGCGATGATGACTTTCCCTGAAGCTGAATGTGGTCCTTCAGGAAGCATCTCCTCCCCAGTGATTGCAATTCTGGCCCCTTCACCTTTCAGGAGACAATGGTACAAAAGAATCATCACCTCTCCCTAATGTTTAATCAGAGCCCAGCATGCTCAGGTCCCTTTATGAAAGCTCCCTGGCAGGAAATCAAAGCCCCTTTCTTCAAAAACAATAAAACATGAAACAGAGGGATCCATCTGTCAATCAAGATAGATTTCTCTTAAAGAAAAAAAAAAAAAGAAGGAAAGGTTTTTCAAAGAATAAAAAGCTTTCACACTAATTAATATCCATTAAAGCTCCTACCAGTTTAAAGCCTTGAGCGAAGTCAAGAATTACACAGCTAATTCAAATCCAGTATGCGCTTCTGTGACACTCATCTCGATGGACAAGAAACAATACCTTCCCTCCCCAAGACCAGGACTATTAATTCTGATTTGTGTTTCATACAGGTTGTCAAAGTGGCAACCCTTACAAATTTCATTGGAATCTATTATAATCAGCTACTGAGAATCAGATCCAATTCCATACATATTAATTGCTTATCCATATAACATCATGCGTAATCAAGGTCCTGAAAACATAGAAATGACTAATTAAAACCTTTTTTTTTTTTTTTTTTTACATTGTCCAGTGCACTAGAATTCTGATTCCTGAACAGGTTTTCCCAGTCTAGCAATGAAAGTCAGACTAGACCAAAGAAACTTGACATCTTTCGCCTACATTCCCTGTACCAACTCTCCTAAGTGAGCATCTAGTGTGCAAGTGCCTTTGTGCTTCTCAAGATCAGCCCTCAGAGTTTTAGACAGCTCCTTAATCATTTTGATAGTTGCCAGTGTAAGTAGTGACAACTAACCACATGCAATTCCTTTGGGGAATATTTCTGGGGCATGGAGAACAAGGGAGAAGAAACATTACTGGTGAGCAAATGGTGACTTTCTCCAAGTAGCTGTAAATCAAACACACTTGGAGCGCCGGACTGGACAGAACCCTGCCAGTCTAAAAGGCTTTCCTCTTCTTTTCCCTCTTCATCTTTCAGGTACAAATATACAAATGTCACCTATGTTCCTTTTCTCCTATCTTCAGTACACACAAAGGTACCATGGGATAATAATTACTATGTATGCAACCCATTCCACCGAATATCCTCACATACATTATGGCCTCTGACCACCTTCCTTCAATGGCAGACCTTTGACCAAAATCATCCTAACGAACGAACAAACAAACAAAAAAATACAAAGTCTTGACTAAGCAGTTAGTTCTGAACAGCCTGAACCAAAAATATGTCATTTATTCTACACATGGAATTGTTATCATTAATACATATTAAGAGCCATCTCAACTCAGTGGACTACTTCAAAACAGTATAGGCATACATTAATATACAAATTATGATTTAAAAAATAACCAACAGAAAATACAAACATGAACAAATGAAGGCCACTAGGAATTAGGTTACTGGAAATTAGACTAATGGTATAATGGAATCCATTTCCCCAGGATCAGAGTACCAAGGCATTTATTTATCTACTGTAGTAAGTCTCAGTGATGGCTAGGCATCTAAAAAGAAGCGGTCTTGAACATTCTCATCTGACACTGATATAAATAATATACAAGGCAATTTGGCAGAATATATAAAAATGATTAACAATGTACCTATCATTGGATACACTGATATATACAGGACTGCCAAAAACCACCCTAAATATTATGATGAATGTATATAAAGATTTATCCACTGCCCATTTTTTAATTATTTTATGACAAAAATGTTACAAAAAATAGATATGGAAATGAATAAAGCAATTATGATCTGTACAATAAATTTTTGCCCAATATGAGGAAACAAAGATGTTGTTACTGAAGCATATGTGTGACACAGAAAGATATTCATAAAACAAAAGTGGATAAAACATATTATAAATCAGTGATTCTATGTTTTATGAAATAAGAAATGTGTATTTACCGAAGTTTAATATTACTCATAAATTTTCAAGTATATACAAAAATAGTCAAGTTCATCAGCACTCCTAGGTTGGAAAAATTACAGATTCTTTAAATTCCATTTTGTTTAAACCCACCTCAAAATTTCCAAAGTGTGCTATCTTCAGCTGGAGGACAGAGCTCGCAGAGATTCCTTTGCTGCACAACTCCCTGCACTACTACTCTTCAAAAGGAAATCCCGGCTTCCCTTCTCGTGGTGGCACCTTGGGCTATAGGACTTCTGTGTTCTCTGAATTCCAACAGAATTAATTCCACCATCACCAGGTGCTTAATATGCACTCTGCCTTCAAGTGTCTTCTAAGAGTATTTTTAATATTATTCAATTTTCATATATTAATATCTCTTTTGGTTGTAGCCAGCAGCAGCAGTAAAGAAAAAGCAAGTCAAAAGGGAAGCCTTAAGGGAAGGCCTTACTGGAGGCGGGAAAACCATGCATGTTCTCTTGGGCCGCTGGACACGCAGGCTGTGGTACCCAGCTCTCTTTTGTGGCTGCCCCTCCCACCACAGCTGGCAGAGGCTCCTGGATACTTATGTGGGTCTCTTTTATCTAGCCCTCATGTCTTTCACTTGCCTTGATTTTGGTGTCACAAATTCTCCCTGCAGACTAATCTCAGCTTTTTCAATTTGCAAAGTCCACCCTGGCAACGCAATTGACACCTCATAAGAATTCAGCCCCATGTTTAATAAATACCCGCACACTCATATACACATACAATCTTCTTCCAAACTAAATGATGCTGATGTTGTTGTTGTTGATGATGATGATGATGATGATGATGATGATGATGATGATGATGCTAATGAAGTTAGTAAAAATAAAACACAATTATTATTTGTGAGGTCCTAGCACTGCTAATCCTGGTGCACTGCCAGGCACATCTCAGTTTTCACTTTTCACAGATGAGGGAATAAAGGCCCACAGTGGTCAAGAGACACATGCAAGTGTCAGTACTGAGTCTTCAGCAGCAGCTCCCTGAGAGCCCTCACACTCTCACATCCTCTCCTGAATCAATACTTCCTGTCATTACATGTTACGATGATTATTTTAATTGTACTTAGCTATGGGAGACGGTGAGATAATTTGAAGTGTGTATAAAATGTTGGCTGATGAAGTAATCATTTCTATCTTCTTAAGCACTTTTAAAGTTTTGGACCACATGTAATGTCTACACAGTTCGGAGGCACTGTGTAACGTACCCAGATATGGACATGAAGTATACTGATCACATAAGAATAGTGTGTCCACTCTTTATTTCTGCTTTGTCTCTGGAGTCTTTCTGCTGTTCTCTTCTAATTTTTCAAGACACGTACGCTAAGTTTTTGATTTTTTTCGGAACTGGGGATTGAACTCAGACCCTTGCGCTTACCAGGGAAGTGATTATTCTACTGAGCCATCTCCCCAGCCCCTGATCCTCCTATTTTCAGCCTCACCAGTGCTGGGATTACAGGCATTTGCCACCATACCCAGTCTCAGTGGCCAACTCAGCTTGCCCAGGGGTGGGGCCAGTGTGGCATGTGGTGCTAAGGATCAAACCCTGGTCCCTTGAGCTTGCCTAAGTAGGTGCTTAGTCCACTGAGCTATCTCACCAGCCCAAGACATATACAATGGGTTATTGTGAAGTACAGCCATTCCTGCCATTTTACTGGCACCAAAACCGTGAAGTGTATTCTGGTAAATATTATTTATCATCCCTGTATTCTTGTTCCTTGCATCCTTTCCAAACTATAGTAATCATTATTTTACATTCAGACTGACTTTTTGAAGTTCTACATATGACAGAAAACAATTCAATGTTTGTTTCTGTATCTGACTTATTTCACTTACCATACAGGCCCCCAATTCCTTCCATTTCACTAAATTTGTTAGGACACTATAACTTTTACATATGAGTAATATCTATCTATCTATCTATCTGTCTGTCTGTCTGTCTATCTATGCCACATTTTCTTTCTACATTTATCCAAATACAGGCATCTATTTTGATTCCACATCTTAGCTATTTTGAATGGTGCTGTTGTAGACATGCACCATTCACTATCTGATACAAGAATTTTATTTCTTCTAGGAGCAGTATACAAGGTGGGAATAAACTAACCAAAGGATGTGAGATATCTCTAAAATTATAAAAAATATTAATGAAATTTGGAGAGAGCAAAAAATATGAATATTTTTCCATGTTCACAGACTTGAAGATCTAATACTGTTAAACTGTACTATTTAAAGTGATTGCTAAATTCAATGAAATTCCCATCAAAATGACATTGACATTCTTCACAGAATTAAAAAATACTAATGCTAAATTAATATGAGTACACAAAGGTAAGAATTTTCAAAGTAGCTCTGATCAAAGAGAAAAGACTGGAGGTATCAGATATACTTAGGTGTCTTGAGTAAATAAAACCATGGAACAAGCGATATAGATGATATAGATATAGATATAGATATAGATATAGATATAGATATAGATATAGATAT
>NDGM011178824.1:0-10211 GCA_002564305.1 Octomys mimax | reverse complement strand
AAAAAAAAAAATAATAACTTAGGGATATTGGTAAATATAGGTGCCCAAATATTAGTATTATTTTGTAGCGAGGCCTATGAGGACACTCCTAAATTACTGCCTTGTCCACCACTCTTTCCTTCTTAAAACATTCTCGTACTTTGGCTTTCACGACATGAGACAGCTTGTTTTTCTCCACGTCCAACATCTTCTTTCCTTTTCTCTTTCTGTTCCGACGAAGCAGCTCCGCTGTACCCGCTGCCCCATTGCCACCCAACTTTTCCATCCTATCAGTGTCCAGGCCAAGCTCTCCAGACATTTGGCCAGTTCCCTCATTTTGCACTCACATGCTGGCTTTGCTAAAAGCTCTTCCAACTCAGCAAGACTAAGGCCGCACTCATTATCCTCCTCAAGCATGGTCTTTGCTTTACATCTGAACGAATGATATCAATAATACCCCCAGAGCATTCAGGTATGCCGCTCAAAACCTAGGAACGCCATTTGAAATTGTTTTGTCTCTGTCTCCTTACCTGCTGCTGAAATCCACTCACAGTTATTTTGTCTGCTAAGAGTATGGAGACTGTCTTCATTTCTTCCATGCTGCTGACACCTTTTTACAAGCTGCTATCCTTCCTTTTCTGAATACAGCAATCATGGCCCTTTTATTAGCCTTGTTAGTGAATTCTGCTTGTGATGTTAGTTTGTTACAAAAACTAACAGGTTTTGTGCCCCTGTTAATAAAAACAGAAAGGGCTGGGAATGTAGCTCAGTGGCACAAGCGCCTGCCTGGCAAGTCCGAGGTCCCGAGTTTGATTCTTGGTACCAAAAAAATAAATAAATAAATATAAATTTTTAAAAACCACCAAACAATAAGAAAAGATAAACAGGAAAAAACAGCAAAGATCTTTAACATGGGTTATGAAGCCTTACATTATTGTCACATCACTTTGCTAGTCCAGTTACAACATGTTTCTTTGCCCGTAAGTATGATTCTCAATCACAACGATTTTTTTTTGCCATTACTCGGCTTGTGAAAATACTATTTCTTATTCTATAACATTGCCAGCTCTTCCTCTGGATAATTTTCCATGAATGTTTGGCTTTTATAGCAACCTGTACTTCTCTCGAGTAGTATTTAAAACATAAAAATTTGCATTTATTTGCATGACTTTCTCTTCTAAACAGCAGACTGTAAGTTATTTGAGTGTAGAGGCTACAAATTCCATGGTTAGGTTCAATATTGACCACAGGAAGAATTTGATCTGGTTCTCATCCAGTGTGGTTTGCAGCCGGAATTGTGGAGAGAAATGAGTTTGTGAACTGAGCCATCACTGTAGACGTACTTTTGTTCAAAGTTTTATGAATGTAACATAACAGCTGGCTTCTTGGAGCTGCTTAATTAGTATGTTTGCTACCTGAATGAATAAGTGGGTGGGAGAAGGCATTTTTACACACACTCAAAAGAATTTAAAGGTAGACAAGTAATAAGGAGAAGTCTACAGCAGGATGCATTGCTGCTATAGTCTTATGTAGGTAATTGCTAGGCATTATCAATCAGTATGGCCACTGTGGAGTATTGCACGCAGCTATTTACAGCATACAAGGAACAGAAATTGAGATGGTGACTTCAATTTCTGAAGTTCATTTTACTACTTAAATAATGACGTCACTGATGGACCCTTTCCGCTCCTTTTCTGGGATGCTGTGCTATTCCTAACAAGTGTCAGCCATTTAGCATAGAAACAAGGCGCTCAGGTTGGAGCCTTTTCTGGGTAGACTGAAAAAGTACAGTTCTAGTCCTGTGTGCTAGAGGAGAGAGACATGGATGTGAATGATTAGGGTTAGCGTGATGGTCAGAAAATTCATTGCTTCTTCCTGCAGAGAACCTTGATGAAAACTGTAAACCTCGAGTTCAAGGTTGGTGAGGGCAAGTGCTGTGGGCCAGCAGCAATCCCTGTTCAGAAGAGCAGTTCTGCCTGCACAGTTCCCTTCCACCCCACCCGCTGGGAAGCCCTGCGGGATTCTCCGAGTATGGCCATGCTGGGGCACCCCAGGCAGCCAATGACAGGCTCATACCAGTAGGTTTTTTCTTGCATCCTCTTAAGTGAAAGCATGCAAAAGCTCAAAGACAGATGTTTGCTCACCAAAATATTTCTTTTTCGTTCATCATTTGCTCATTCAGATTTGTAATTCCCAGAGAAGGGCCCTTGCCAGGAAAGTCGCTTCCATTTGAGCTACTTGGCATGGGGAAGCTTGTCATCCTCAGCCGCAGTGTGATTATAGTTTAAAAATGCAAATGAGATTCTGGGATGAATCAACTGAAGGATATAATTCATGTGAAAAAGTGACGCTGTATAAAACCCTAATTAGGCAGGCTTCAGTTCAGCTTTTCTTAAATAGTGAGTTTATTGCTACGAAAGGAGGTAGAAACCTGGAAAATTCAACAGATATTGTAGAGGATCCAGCATGTGCCAAACTTTATTTGAAATGCTGAGGACACTTGACAAGATACAGTTGTAAGAATATTACATTCTGGTTTGGAATAACTATCTCCAAAATTGATGAAGATGGAACTTAGCTTCATGTGAAGGACAACAATGAAGCATTTTGGAGAATTGTTCAGGATGTTGTAACATGAAATCTCCACTATGACCACTTCTGATAGATCCTACATACATGCAGTTTATACAGTAAGGGAACAACAACAGGGAAAGAAGGAGGAAAATAGACGACATTTAGAAGTCTGACAGTTTAAGGGATTTTATCAGCAATGGCTTCTGGTCTTAAGAGATGTACATTTCTTTAAACCTAAATTTTGTGCTCCAAAAAGATCTTTCACACCTTTGAATATTTCTTTGCTCTTTCTTCCTTTTATACTAGGATAAAGTAAAGAGTACGTATACCACTGAGGTAATATAATCATCCTATGGCCTTCCATGATGGTACCTTCCTATCATTCCAGCTATTCTAAAGCAAGAGGATCCTAAGTAAGTTCAAGGCCACCCTGAGCAGCTTAGTGAGACTTTGTCTCAAACTAAAATAAAAAAGACTGGGGTTGTAGTTCAGTGGTAGAGTGTTTCTAACATACCTGGGGCCCTGAGTTGAGTCTCCAGTATCACAAAGCAAAAATAAAAAAAATATATATACAGATAGATAGATAGAGTTATCTAGAGAAACAAAACTCAAAATAGATATGTATTTATGAGGCAAGGTTTAGTAGGGATTGCCTAAGTAATTATGAAGACTGCAGAGTCCCATAAATGGCCATTTACAGATAAGTACATTTGGAAGGTCCTGGAGTATGGGTAGAATGGCTGAGTCCAAAGATCTGGGAATCCAGAAGTGGCTGCAGTAAGTCTTAGATTTCAAGGTCTGGAGAACCAGGATTTTGCTCTGTAGGAGCAGGAGAAAACCGTATCCAGCTCTGAGGGTGTTTGCCTTTTCTCAGGTTCATGCCCACATTGAAGGTGTGTCTTCATCAAACTCCCTCAGACTTGTACACAGAACTCCTCTGGAAACACTCTCGGAAAGAACAACAGTGTGTTAACACTACTGCACAGTACTCCTTTTTTATCTCTAATATCTTAGAGATTTTTACTAGACTTTATTCATATGTAAAGTTGCAAGTGTATTAATGTGTGCACACATTCATATGTGGAATAAATTTTTATTTCCTTTTTTAAAATTTTATTTTATTGAGAAACAAATAGCAATGAGACTGTTTCAAAACTGATTAATAGGACAGTTTCAATAATTAATACATTGTACATTGTTATCTTCTTAGTGGCTATCCATAGTACAAGATGCAGACAGGATATCCTGTCCAGGCACTATTGGTACAAATCTTTCTTCTCACTGATACTCCTTAGTTCAGTTAAGTTTAAACTTAATCATTTCAGATCAGTTAGAAGAAAACTCTGAAATGCAATTTCCCGAGTGCCTTCTTCCTCTCACCATCAGAATTCTTGTCAGCGAGGCCAGATCTGTTTCCGTGCTGTTCCTGTACTGGACTGACATAACTGCCCAGTTTTCAGACCTTGGGTAACTTCTTGTAGAACTTAGGAGATGGAACCCCGAGGGAGCACTGGGAAAACATGAGGATAACTTTGTGGAACTTCAGCAGTTTATCTAAAGTGCGTCATCTGGAATGGAGGACGCTGCCCACACTTTGACAGCTACTCCAAGGCACAGAATCACAACTGTACTCTCAGGAGATGGTCCCACACTGTGTGTAATTTTTTTTAATTATATGTGTGTATGTGTGTGTGCATGTGAGTGTGCACTCTATGACATGCTGTGTTGATAGGTGCATGTACGGTAAAAATATTACTGTTGGTAAGCATATTGATCTGTCCATTACCTTCTAAAGTTATTTGTCTTTTATATTCCTGGTTATTTAACAAGGGATGACTCACCACTTATCAGAGACCAAACCATGGCAAATAGCCTGTATACAGAGAACAGTCTGGTTGCTCCTAGCCACAAAAATGAACATAGGGAACAAGGTGGAAAATCTTTTGCAAATGGGAAAGGCACCAAGAGATGAAGGGCGGGAGAGGAGAGGAAGAGAACATAAAAAGAAAGAGGATGTGTTATGTACAGGCAGCGGCTCTCCGTGGTGACTGGAATCATTATGTACTCTAAATGTGTACTAAGAAAAATACTTAAAAAAGCAGTAGAGTGGTATCTTGGTAAAACCAGGCCACATAGTATGTCTGTACCTCTATTTGTGATTACCACATTTGATACCTACCTGAAAAAAGGCATTCTGGGGATTTGCTAAGCCTGCACAATAAAATGACGTTCTCCAATGAGGATCAAAACATACTACTCGGTACAAGGATCTGAATGGTACCTTTGGTTTCCCAAAACAAAAATTACTGGTTTTATGTGCAGTTTCCCTGTGTAATAGCATAGAGACGGTTTTGCTTGTCCCAACTAAATTTGAATAAACAGTTGACTCTTACTAACTTTCTTTTCCATAGATACCACTGCTTCTCTGTCTCACAAACAACTAAATCAAAATAAAAATGCCTTTTTTTTTTTCCTAAAATACAAATGGTTTGAACAGGGTATTCCTGAACACTTTGGCTGTATGCAAGGTCTTGGTTAAAACTGGGTAGTAAAAGAGTATTGTAGAAGCTCTTTAGTTCCTGTTTTTTCTACTTCTAGCAAACTTCTTTTTTTTTTTTTTAGGAAAAAAAAGTGCTTTTCTTGGATAGTTCCCAATCGCAGCAGTGAAGAAGCATCAGCAATATCATATCCCTCTTTTTTTTTTCTTTCTTTTTTTTTTTTTCATATCCCTCTTGATTCAGATTTGGCTGATGTACCAAAACAGATAGCGCCAGGAGCCCAGCAAGGAAGACTGATATTACCTCTCCCTTTTTGTACATAGGAGCCTTATGTTAGCAGTTAGAATCTGCAGAATTTTACGACCATCCTCTGGCGTTGAGCTCAGACACAGCATCCTTCCCACAGAGAGAAAAAGAGGATTCACAGTGATGATGTATGGAAAATCGGGGACATTTGTATGGGTGGTTTAGATGGAATTATAGCAGCATCCTTTCTAGGGCAGTGTGTTCAAGTGAAAAGGACTGTTGTAATAGGCAGGCAGGTGCTATTTTTGTGTCTTCAGAGACTGTTCAGGAAAAACATTGATTTGAGTTATGTGTTCAAATAACTTTGCAGAAACAAAATGGTGACAAAACTAAGTACCCATGGGTCTAGGCAAATTCATTTTAGTTTGTCAACAGAATGTTTCTGTGAAATGGTCTCAGGTACTACCAAAAATTGAGAGGATCTGGACTTACACGTCTGAGAAATTGTATGTGTCCTTGGCTCCCTTTTTCCTTTAGTCAAGAACAACTAAAATTGTTTCTAAGAACTGACAACATTTTCTTTCCAAATATTAGAAAATCTTGAAAAATAACATTTTAATAGCTGGCTTTCTTTTTCTTTGGGAAAAGAGAGTTATTTTAGAGAATGGGACATAAATTCCATTTTATCAATTCCAAGATTATTTGTTTGATTACAAACAACTTGCTTATGTTCTCTGGCTTTAGTTTTTTGCGTTTAAAACTGTAAGTAACAGATAATAATCTCTATGACAGCATTGTCCTGGGAAATAGCTAAGGTGGGATCTTAGAGACTCTATCAATGTTCTCCCTTTTACAGTTTCTCCTGTTCTAAATTCTGGTAATATACTGACATCATTTTAATTTTTAAAAAAATACTGTTGATTGGTAGAGAATATAGAGACAGAGGATTATTAAATAAAATTCTAAGCATTCATTATGCAAAAAAACACATAACTGGTTACTTGCTTATAGTAGTGGTAAAATGGTTTTATTACTCAAGAAGTATATTCAACTTTTCTTGACATTCTTGACTTTGAGGGCTGTACTTGTAAAGAAAGATTCCTTGATTGGAATTTGTCGTTGCAACACATTATCATTAATATGGTATCAAATTTTTTCTCTTTGAAGCACAAAATTTCTGTTTAAAGTAGCCACTCATTTTTGTTGACCTACCCTAAAAATTAACCTGTACTGATGAAATAATATTTTGTAGCCACCAAAGTAATCTTTCTTTCCTGTACGATAATGAGCCCGTAGGAGTTTGTCAGAGGCCATTGTCCAACCTGTTTTCCAACAAATTACGTCTTCTTTAAAAAAGTAATTCACTTATGAAGAAATTTAATTTTACTTAAATATGGAATTTTGTCTCTTAGAAAAACAGAGGCATAAAGAGTTTAAATGATGAGCCACAATTGCAATCTAACTAGATTAAAACTTGCTGTTAAGAAGGAGGGCAAGTTCCTGAGTTCAATCCCCAGTACCACAAAAAAAAAAAAGAGGAAGGGGGAAGGAGGGGGAGGAGGAGTGGAGGGAGAGGGGGAAGAGGAGGGGGAGAAGCGCATTACGTCTGATGGTCTTGAAAGCACACACTTGAAGGCTCTTACTCCTGACTGGGACCAGGTGGTCGTGTGTGGATCAACAGTTCTGTGAGTCCTTTTTTGTTTCTGCAAAAGAAAAAAAGATGCAGTGCCTCTGAGGGCTACTCGAAGAGTACTTGTGAGGACAAAACCAAGTGACAGTTTTTAAAAATGTGCTTATTTATATGCAACCTCCCCCCCAGCGGGCTTCCCCCATTCAGCTGGCCTGGAGTAGACAGAAGTCGTCTCTGAGTGATCTTTAAGCCTGAGCTTTGGCAGAGGAACCATGCAAATGGCTCATGCTTGTCTTCTTTATGTAGATCTTGAGCTCACAACTTGTTCTGGAAAAATATTCCAGAACAAAATCTCCAGTGCCTTGCACAGTTGCAGGAAGAGTAAATTACCTTTTGCTAATCTCTAGCCTATTGAACTGTGGTCTTCAGAGCTTTCAGGGAAAAGTGAATTATTGACTTGATACACCCCTGGGGGTGGGGCTAGTACAGCATGTGGTGCCAGGGATTGAATCGCGGTCCCTGCGCTTGCCCAAGCTTGTCTAAACTTGCCTAAGCAGGCACTTTAGACTATTGAGCTATCTCACCAGCCTGAGTACTGTTTTGTTTTGTTTTTTATTTTTTATTTTATTTTTTTGTGGTACCGGGGATTGAACTCAGGACCCTGCATTTGCTACACAGGTGGTTATTCTGGTGAGCTATCTCCCCGGCCATAGTGTATTTTTAAATGTGCTTGTTTTTAGGAAAAAAAGTTTTACATTTTCTTCTTCCAACAGAATTATGCTTTATGTTGAAAAATAGGGCATGAGTAAAATCCCTAAGAAGAGTATGAAGGTACATAGTAGAACATCTAATACAGGTTTTGAGGTCATCAAAAAAAATTGCGTAGAATTCTGATTTTCTGTGCAGTGTTTTTCCAAAAAATTTCCCTCCTCCTCCTCTTGTTTCTCTTCTCCTTCTCCCTCTTTGTCCTCCTCTATCCTCTCTTCCTCCTTTTTCCCAACTGATTTAAACAGCTCAGAGAATGAACAATTAAACTCTGAACCTATTCTCATTATTAGGCAGGTTAGTACCTGAGAATGTAAGCTGACAAAACAAAGATGTTCCTACCTTGTTCTACTATTTTATGTTGAACAATGATGGTAAGAGAAAGATTTGATCACTTCTGTGTATCAGTGGCAGCTTCTTTTATTCTGTATTTTATACATAATCATAGTTGTACTGAGTTGTTTTTGCTTTCATCAAGTGAACCCGCTTGCTATATTTGGTATGTCCTCTTAGGCCTATCACTTTCCTATTCCAAAAACAACTCTAGCAGACTTTTATAATACAAGTAAAAAAAAAAAATGAGTAAAACTAAGAACTGTGAGTTGAATTTAAGGGGAATTTTGGTTTTATTTGCATTTCATCACGTTTTTATCCTTTTTTTGGTAGTTGCTTGACATTTAGTTTTTCTTTTGAACATGCTTTCAGATCCTTTTTTGTCCCATTGCTTTGAATGGTCTGTAGTGTACTAGTTAGATGGCCTGTGTCCTCATTCCAGGTGCCGTCCTTATTAGTGTCCAAGATTCACTGTGGGTCTTGGAATCTGAGCAACTACTTTGAAGACAACAATATTCAATGTTTAACCATTGTTAATTTCTTATTATCGTGCTTTGAAGCTCTGTATCATTGTTTTTATTCCTTTTTTATCTCACTTCAAAATAATTTTTTTGAAAGCATAATAAAAGAAAAAGGTCAATAAGCCTGACATGAGTTAGGGTGGTAAGGACAGAATCCTGACATGAGTTAGGGTGGTAAGGACAGAAGCCTGACATGAGTTAGGGTGGTAAGGACAGATTTGATCCAGCAGTGACCATTGAGATAGGGAGGCGCACAGTGTGGACTTACCTGAGCTTTCCAGGAACAAAAGAAAGGAGACCTTCAGAGAGCTGGAGTGTGCTGAGATAAACTCACTGAGGAGTATGAAGGGGGGCTTGACTACTATAATTGAGCCCTTAAACACATTTGTTGGGAGGAGAAAGAGATGCCTGTGTCTTTCGGGCAGGAGGCAGTCAGTAGTTTGGTTTAGAGTAAGGCTCAGGAAAGCAAGAGGGCAGTTTGTGTAGTAGATTGCTTGTAACTCAAAGGGACCAAGAAAGGGCTGCTTATGTTTTCTGAAGTAGCTTCTTGAATAGGGGGTTCAGGGGCCTATGGATAAGATTTTTGTTTTGGCTCTTTTTTAATTGTTCTCCTTTTTCTTTTCTTAATTTCTTATATAGTTCTCTTTTTCTCTTTCTTCCAGTTTTGCATGCATATGTCTGGTAGCATGAATAACTGGTTGGAAGATAGCACTGTGCATTACAACAAATACTGTGAAATTCATATTACTTTTTAAGTGAAATTCTGTATCACTTGCAATTTTTCACTTCTAATACTATATTGTAGTCTTTAACTTTTTTTTGTTTGAAGGCAATAAATTTTCCTGGTAACATTGAACTCTCCCAGGTAGGATCCTTAAGGACTCATGGAACCATAGGAGGAGCATGGTCTCTAGCTGTTAGAAACTAAGGATTTATAGGCTAAGATCCATGCTTAGTTGAGAAGCTGGCTCAAAAAACCGTGATTAGTTTGGTCATTTGCTAGTACCCCTGTCTCCAGCCACTTAGTCTTGGTTTGTTTCAGTTTCCTAGTTTGTAAAATGGGAATAATAACAGCACCTACACCATAGAGAGGTGTTTTGAGGAATAACCAAAAGGTGTTGGCACATAGTAAGCTCTCAATAGATGTTATTATTTCCAAATGGAGTAAATAATACCTGTCTAGTGAAGGTGGTTGTTTTGGTTATTAAATGGCATAATAGAAAACATTGAAAATCATGTCTGGCATAAAATAGAGCATATTGGCTAAAAACAGAAATAGGAGGAGGAGTAGCTATAGAAGCCGCAAAGTATTTCTTAGTCCTAAATGGCAGCTGAGGATGATAAAATAGAACAGAAATCTTGAGCATATTATTTTTTATTTTATAATGAACTCAGTTTGTTTCATAACATTGGTAATTCAGAGATTGGAAAAATATGAGTGATCTTAGTCATGACTGCAAGGTTCCTAAGCATGATTTTGCCTGTGTATTTCTTAGATTTTAATACACAATTCACGCTGTATGTAATTTAGCCTCCTAATTGTGCAAGTTTCAGTATTTCTCTTCATGCTTCTTTATTGGCAAAATATTTGAATTTAAATATTTAAAATGATATCTACAAAAGTAATTTAGTAGAATCATGTTTCTTTTCTTTTCTTTTCTTTTT
>NDGM011178821.1:0-27021 GCA_002564305.1 Octomys mimax | reverse complement strand
TCTCTCTCTCTCTGTCTCTCTAAATAAATAAATAAATAAATAAATGTTTAAAAAAATATATATTTATTGTTTGAAAGGGAATTTGAGAAATAAAAAACAAAACCTCTGTAGTACTTTTTCTGTATTTCATAGGCTATTTTACACAACAGGTAGTAAACATTTTTGCAAAAAAAATTTTTTTTGCAAACATAACACTCATATAGGACTCATGAGATCCACACTTGTTTAACAATTCTAACTACTGTATCTAAGCCATATTTATAAAGAAATAGGTCAGAAAGGAAAATATGTAAATGGACACCATTATGATTTGTAATTCTATGTACACAGCTTTAAAACTGGGGTAATCAACAATATTGTAATGAACAAGATAAATAGAAAACCATGATGTGTCATGACTGTGTTTTGTATCACCTAACAAACAGAGCTTGAGACATTTTGTCTTACAAATACAGGTATACAAAAAAGGACATCTCTTCATTTGAGGAAATGTCAACATTTTTATTTACTACAAAGTCAGTGTTGCAATAATTTACTTTCATAGTTAAATCTGAAAAGAAAGAAAATTAGAACTGTCTCAGTCTTTACACAATTTATAACTCCATTATTGGAAATGGTTTTGAAGATATCTATATAGATAGATAGATAGATATAAAATGTTGAATGGATAGATGGATAGATATCATAGCAACTTGTGAAATGTAATGCTGATAGTTTTAAGTAATGGAAAACTATAAAAGCCCAAAGATCCCAGGGAGCCACTGGTCTGTGTCATGGCGTCCAAAGGCTGATGAAGCTGGAGTTCTCATGTCCGAGGTAACAGAGGGAACTTTTGTCATAGCTCTCAGAGAAAATTGCCTTCCAGATCCTTGGCTGATTGAATGGCGCCACCTGTACTGAGGATGATTGCTACCACCTAGTCTCACACACCAATCTCCTCTAGAAACTGACACATGACCCCCAAAATAATGCGTGACCATATTTCTGGTTATTCTTTGTGCCATCTCTTCCCTACAATTTGTTTTTTGGTCCCTCTTGCATAAATCATTTAAGAAAAATTTCTCCAAGGGCCAGCAAGATAGCTCAGCAGACTAAGCTCCTACTTAGGCAAGCACAGGGACCAGGATTTGATTCCTGGCACCACATGCTGTGCCAGCCCTGCTCCTGGGCACACTGAGCCCAGGTGTAGTGGTGCACACCTGTAATCTCAGTGCTGGGGAGGCTGAAAACAAGATCACTATGAGTTTGATCTGCATAGTGAGACCCTGTACCAAATACATTAAAAAAAAAATTCTCCAATAGCGATTGTAGTTTGAAAAATTTCAGGATTAGAATTTCTATCTTGCAGGATTTGATCTTTTGAGGTTTTAGATTATGGATTTTAATTTTGGGATTATGGGATTCAAGATTATGTCACTCAAAAGTATGAGTGGCACTGTTTTAAATAAACAGAATCTCTCCAGTACTTTTTCAGAAAGCCAGAGAAATAGGTTTTCTGTAATTTTTTATTCAGTATAATTAATGTAGTCAATAGATTTTTTGCAAGTTGTTAGTTACATGTACCAATGAGATGCCTTTCTTTTGTCCAGCAGACAAGAGGCCACACAGAACACAGTTTCCGGTTATTTTCTTTCTTTCTTTCTTTTTTTTTTTTTTTGTATTTAGGATAGGCTGTACAGATTGTACAGAGTCTTGTTATATTAATTCATGCCACCTAAGTAAAGCCCAGTATTTTGGGATTAGTGCCCCCCAAGGCAGTGGCTGTAGTCCTATGTGTTACATGGACAAAAATTGGATTTCAGTTGAGGAGCATGTTGAATTGGAGAGCATATGTTTCACAGCCCTTTTATTGTTATGGTTTCATTGGGTAGTTTTAAATAGTTGGATAATGTGGTATATGATTAGGTATAAGCTTTAGTCCCTTCTTCAGTTATATTCTTGGAAATATGTTTTACTCAAAGAAGGACTAATAAGCATCCATCAAGGTAGATCAACCAGATGCTGTTCACTGACAGAGGAGTAAGACCTAGTTCTCAGTGTACTTATAATCTAGACTGAAAGAATATTGCTGCTCTTCTGATGGGTGTTGAACAGAGTAATGTTTGCTTTCTTATATTTCTTACAAAATTAATACAAATTGGAGGTGTAAGACACAAATCAAGTATTACGTATGAAATTTTGGATTCATCCAAGCACCATACATACAATTATTGATGGCTAATATAAAAATTAATTTTAAGGACCAGCCAAATAAGCAGTCGCATCTGCTTAGGCAGAGCGCAGGCACCAGGATTTGATCCCTGGCATGCCATATGCCGAGATGGTGACTGAGACTGAGTGTGATGGTGCGCGCCTATAATTTCAGCACTTGGGAGGCTGAAAACAGGAGGATCACTATGAGTACAATCTGTGCAGTGAGACCCTGTACTAAATATATTTTTAAAAAGAAAACATAAAAATCAATTTTATTTTATTGTATTCTAATCTTCTGTATTATATGCTGCTAGTTAGTCTTAGTTCTTACTAGTTAAAGGGTTATAAGAAAGTAACACATTTCTAGATAAAGTATAGCTTATCAGAGCATAAAATGAGTTTTGCTGGTACAATACTATGGGAAAGTGTAAGAGAAACCAATGATTGGACATTGCTGAAAAGAGTTACAAAAAAATGATCATAGAATTTGAATTGTTCTAATGCTGAGTAATTTGGTTTAATTGAAAAACTATATTTTTTAAACTTTTGTAGTTTACCTTCAAACCCAAAATTTTGCTTTCTCCCAAGTCTTAGGGAAACAGAATTCGCAGCTGAGAAGTTTAAAATCCTTAATATAAAAAACAAATGAAAAATGAAAGACATGAATAAACTTATGTAAGACTTTATACTTGCCCGATCCGCCTAACTGTAAAATAGCCTAGCAAAGAGTATTGACGAAATTATCTTAATAAAAATAAATAAATAAATATAAACCATGCTATACCATTAGTTTATCTTTACAGTGTCTTACCTAGAAGAAACTTCAAAGTGTCTTGTCTCCTCTTGTTTTTAATTTAGTATCTGTAAGTTTCTTTTGTCTTTCTGCCAAGCAAATACTCACACTCATCTTCTGATCTTTCCTTATTTATTTTTTTAAAATACTTTTAACTTTTATTTTGTCTGTTTCAAAGAATATAGATGCCTGAAATAGAAAAGCACTTGTCTTTCTGCAACTTTTTTAGCATGTTGGGTACCTAATGACTTATCTTCTCTAGCTCCTACTGCAATTTATGGCTTCTGTGTCCTATCCTAGTTCTGAGTCCCTCCCCTGTTACCCACCTGCTGCACCTTAGCACATACATTGCTGATTAAAATCCAAGGGAAGTTAAAATTCATGTATAGGAAATAGTACTTTATCCTTTTTCACATCTTTATCAATAAACAACTGTTATATCTTCTCTAATCAGGAATTTACTCTTTTGTCTGTAAAAGATACAACGTGTAAAATATTAAGTACATTTCAAGAATTTTGCAGAAGGTTTGTTTATTTTACTCTTAGTGACTATTGAAACTACAATTCTGTTGTGTATATTTATGATACAGATTTAAGATTTTCAGCTGAGAATTAAGTTGAAACTTGGATGAACTGTAGTGGTGTTAATTGATGTAACTGATGTATCATTTATAATACTGATTTTTTTTTCAATTACAACAAATTCTAACTTTTCAACTGTAGTAGTTCCCTAATATTGTTCATATTAAAGAAATCTGAAGACAGACATAAAATATTTAGGGGGAAGAAGTGCCTCTAATCACAGATACATTTCTGGTGTACTGATGGCTGTTTATAATCTTAACGTTCAGTGAACTTGAAGGGGAGTCAATCTTGAGACTGTAGTATTGAGATGAGGCTTTAAAAATGATGACCGGAGACATGAATAAAGTCTTACATCTAGTAATTAAGTGCTCAAGAATTATGGTGAAATGCTTCCCATAATGTTCAACTCTATTAAAGTTTGTTTATAAAATTAAGAAAACGAGTACATACTATGAATCAGAAATTGTTTTAGGAATTAAGAGTATACTCAACATTCTATTTGCTAAGATTCAGGATGATACATCCTGTGATTGGTGAAGAGTGACACTAATTTGGATAACTGTAATTTAAATATTAAATAGAAAAAATTAAAGATTTTTAAGATTAAAAATGTTTTGTAATCCAAAAATGTTATTTGGTTTAGCTTTTGTATTGCAATAGGAAAATATTAAAGTAAAAATAAAAATATTCTTTGTTGTATTCTTGTATTAAAAAAAATCTAGTCCCTTAGCATCTGAGTCTCTGAGATTGGATGGTAAGAGGCCTTTGTGTTCAAGAATGCCTTTTGGATTGTAATCATTTCTATTCCATCTCAGACTGTTCCATCACCTGGATAATGCTAAAGAGTTTGGTGGAGGAGGGGGTGGGGAATAGAACAAGGTCAAGAATTGAAAATATGTGTGTCCTTTAGAGCTTGCTTTTTAAAAATAGCTCTTTAAAAATTTAGGTGAAAAGCTTTAAAGTTTTAAAGAAGTTATTTTTTAATCTTTGTGACAATTTTTTCAAAAGTTCAAAAGTTAAAGATTATTCAAATGTTATGATTATCTTTATCTAAACCCATGAATCCCACGTTCACAGCTCCAAAACCCCATGATTAGGGAGATTTGAAGTTGAAAAACTCGAGGCTCTGGAGTTGACTAGGGATTGGTTCTTTTTTTTTTTTTTTTTTTAAAGTAACCTATAATAACAATTTTTGTGCTCATTCCAGTCGTGTAAGACAGGGCCCATTAATGAAAGATACATGTCATTAGGTACAACATCCAACAGTGGTACTATCATGGTACCCCTTGTGTAGCTTACTCTCTAGAAATATTCCTCACATCTTCTCTAACACTAAATAAAATTTTGCTTGGTATTGAAACTTCATTGAGATATTCACACTCCTCTTGAGTCAGAGTTGTTGGTACCTGTCCCTCATCTTGATTCTAGGAACGTAAAATCAGTTGCAAGCTTAAAATGAAAAGAATTTTAAGTAAACTTCATCTTTGAGAGAGGATTCTAAAGACTTTTCCCCATTCCTGTGGCAGCTCTGTTCCTATGGCTGTGTATTGTTAGTAATTGGATAAGATCCTTGGGACCACATGGCCTCTTAGTGACTTCCCAGGTAATACACAAAGCAGAAGGGTTTTTATCTTTTCTTTGATTTCTGTCATAAAGTTTCATTTTTAAAACCTCTGTTACTTCTCTGCCTTTATTTCCAGTACCTAGTCTTGCCCATCTGTTGTGCTTTTCTGTGACAGTCCCCTCTTAGTAACTTGCAGACTCCAGGTAGTGAAAGCAAAATGGTTCCATACATTAGACTTTCAGTTGGGGACTGCTCCTGAGATCGTTCAGTGTGTGCATTTGAGCAGAACTGAAATGCATGTCTAAATGGTAATGGTATTTTTATATTTTGTATTAACAGGCAAACTGTGGACAAGAAGTATGAAGGTTGCTTACAACATCCTGCATAAATTAGGTACAAAGCAAGAACCAATGGTGCGGCCTGGAGACCGGGTATGTGCAGTTTAAATTATTGGATCTGCAAATCGTAGCCTCTCATAGAAAAGATATCTTCTGGAATGAATAGTAAGCTCATTCTCCTACTGTTACTACTGTGTACAGCTTTTCATGTTTACTGAGAACCAGGAGCAACTTCATGCAGAATGTCATTTAATTTTCACAACAACTCAGTGAATCATGTAGGTTTTCTCTGATCTTATACACAAGGTCTCTCAGGCAAGAGGGTAAGTATCTACCAGGTGAAGGAACAGGCACTCATATGCATCCTGTCGGCCTTGGCTGCCCATATTGTTAATCACTGTCATATACAGTCTCATTTGAAATGCACTTGTGTCGCTGACCATGGGAGGCAGGGCAATTACATTTGAAATGTGTTTTACATTAGTGAGACAGACTATCCTGAAGCAAACCATCATTACGGTTTTTTCCCAGTGTTCACTTTTGTAGTATAAGCTGTGGCTTTCTATTGGAACACACATTTTCATTTTATTCTTAGAGCAACCAGGCAGATTTAGAGGACAGATATTAGTATTGTCATTTCAATGTTATACCTGGGCAGACTCTTACACCTCATGTAGATGTGGAACTTTGCATAGAACCCAGTTTTTTGCCTTTAAAAATATTGCAGTTTTTCTATGTATTGCTAGGTATTTTAGGTGTATAGATATGCCTTAGGACTACTGATGAATTATATAAAAACATCATTAGGATGCCAAAACTCAACAAAAATATGAACTTTGCTTTACTTAAGAGATGTTTTAAAGATGTTATTCTGTTATTCAAATTTTCAAGATTGCTACAGCTTCACAATATTGTGGTAGACTGTAGTTTGTTTCAATTTTTTATTGAATAAATTTAGTCTTTAGCTTTCAAAAGTTTTAGGTGTAATACTTGTGAATTACAAAATTTTCTACAAAGCTGTAATCATCACAATAACAGAGTACTACTTAAACACAGACATGGCAATGAATGGAACAGAATAGAGAAAACAGAAAATCAAATTATTTCAAGAGGGTCCTGACATATTCAATAGGAAAAGGAGTCCCTTCAGCAAGCAGGACTGAAAAAATTGGATATCCTTGTGCATAGGAGTGAAATGGACCCTTAACTAACATTGTTTTTAAAACTCACAAATTGTCCAATTGCCTAAAATATAAAGGCTGACATGATATAGTGCTCAGAAGAAAATAGAGAAAAAAACATCATGGTGATGGATTTGGCTGTGGCGATTTGGATAAGACACTAAAGGCAAAGAACAAAAAAACCAAATTGGATTTACTCAAAATTAAACACTTCTGTGCACTAAGAGGCATTATCAAGTGGACTAAAAAGGCAACCTACTGGGAGAAAATGTTTGCAAATCAAGTATTTGATAACAGGTTAAAATGGAAAATATAAAGAATTCTACAAATGAACCACACCAAAAAATTACAATAAAAAAAATCTTGTATTCTGAATAACTACTTCAAAGATAACAATATGCATTGTAATAACTATTGTTATTCTCTCATTTTGTTACAGAATTTTGTTGTACTCTTTTTCCATTAAAAAATAGGCAAAAGGCTCGAATAGATATTTTTCTAAAGACTTAAAAATGCTATAAGCAAATGAAAATAAGCTCATCATTTCTGATTTGAGAATTCCAAATCAAAATTACAATAAAATGTCACATCAGATAAAAAGAATTGGATCTTTTCAAAAACCCAAAACTTGGAAAAAGTACCAAGCTTTGTGAAAGATGTGAGAGGTTGGAATCTTCTCCCATTGGTGGTGGCTTCCAAAGGTGCAGCCACATGTGAAAGATAGTGGTTCCTCAGAAAATTAAGCACAGAATTTCCACTTCACCCACCAGTACCACCTCTGGGTATAGATTGAAGATAATTGAAACAAGCGCTCAAACAGATATCTGTATGTTTGTTCATAGCAGCCTTGTCTGTAAAAGCAAAAATGTGGAAGGAATTTTAATATTTCTTGACAGATGAGTTGAAAAAACAAACTGTGATACCTACATTCAATAGAAAATCATTTAGTTTTAAAAGAACAGAGATTTCTTTCCATATGCTACATGGATGAACCTTGAAGACAGATAAGAGCACTAATCACACACAAATACAAGTATTGTGTGACTTTACTTAAATGAGGTTGATTGTCAGAGAAAACAAAGGTTGCCATGGGCTGGAGGACGAGGAATAGGAGTTACTGCTTAATGAAGACAGAGTTTCAATTTGGGTGCCTTTTTCCTTCCGCCGGGTGCCCAGAGTTTCAATTTGGGAAGGTAATGAAGTCTTTAAATGGATCCTATTAGAGCTAGCAAGATAGCTGAGCAGACTAAGCACCTGCTTAGGCGAGTGCCGGGACTAGGGTTTGATCCCTGGTACTGCATGCAGTGCTGGCCCTGCCCACAGGTGCACGTAGGTGGTGACTGAGTCTGGGCACTGTGGCGGATGCCTGTAATCCCAGCGCTGGGGAGGCTAAAAACAGGAGAATCACTATGAGTCCAAGCTGTGTAGTAAGACCCTGTATCAAATACATAAATTAAAAAAAAAGATGGATCTTATTGATGAACCTACAATAGTGTGACTGTACCTAATGCCATTCAACTGTACCCCTAAAATGGCTAAAATCATAATGTTGTTACATATATTTTAGTGTCATAAAAGTTGATTATAATGTAATATGGCCCTTATGCATATTTTGGTTCACAATCTTAGTGATTTCTTAAATTCTTTCATAGTATAGACCCCTCAATTTTTGAAGTTTAAGTCCTCTGTGTTCAGCTAAGATGTCACTGGAGGCAGAGACACAATTTTAATAAAACAAGATATGTACACAGATTATTGGTTTGGCTTCAGGAGCTACTTTAGAAGTTTTTCTTTAAACACTATCCACGTGGATGATATCTGGCACATGGGTACTACTCTTTGTTACAGAAGCACGTACATTACAGAAATCAAGTGATACAAACCTCCTCTTCTAGTGAACAGGTTTCTCTATCCTCTTTGAAAATCAATTTTCAATAAAATATTTTCTTCACAATAATGAGCCTGCAGTTTTAGTATAAAAAGTAAAAGTACTTTTCCTGTGGCTGACTGCTCTCTGTGTGGAATATACCTTGTGGAACTTCAACAAAGGCATCTGAAATGCCTTCGTTAAGCCATGTTTCAGAGTTTTGTACTGGCAGACACATAAAATAAAAAGATGTGTTGCATATGATTTAAGAAGCTTGGAATTAAAAAAAAAAAGACACCTTGGTAATTAGCTTTTATTTAAACCAGAAGTTAATCAAGTATCATAGCACACACATGTAATCTCAGCTACAAGGAGGGAAGCTGAGGCTGGAGGATGAGTTCAAGGCCAGTGTGGACAACATAGTTGAGACTCTCATCTCCAGAAATATAAAAAATAAAAAAATAAAAATGATAAAGATTCCCAGAAGATAGTTAAAGATATGATTGAATTATTTGAGAAGAAAGAGGTTGTTTTCATTTGAAGTGTATATAGGATTGGAGAAGTCTTCTGGTAGCTGGGGAGTTAGCTCAGCAGCATAAGTTCCTGCTTGGCAACTGCAAGGTTCTGAATTTGATCACCAGTACAAAAAAAAAATTCAAGTCCTGAACAAGCCAGGTATGGTGGCACACACAATAATCCCAGCACTTGGGAAGCTGAGACAGGAGGATTGTTGTGAGTTTGAGACCAGCTTGGGCTACAAAGTGAGCTCAAGGGCAGCCTGAACTATATAGCAAGGCCCAGTCTGAAAAATACATACATACATACATACATACATAAAATAACAGAGAAGTCCTCTTGGAGAAAAAAGTCATTCTGTTGCTTTTTTGGTCAGGTACCAGAAATAGTGTGAAGAGAAGCCCAAAAGGGAAGTCTGTGGTGTGCAAAGGAAGAAAGAGAACACTCACTTGGATGGTAGAGCTAGGTATACGGAGCGTCTTGTCTTGGAAGGCAAGTTTAGAGAGAAGATGGGTGTCAGCTGGGTGTTAAAGGCTTGTGCATAATCAGGAGTGTGGACTTTTCAGGTCCTAATTTCGTGTGTGTGTGTGTAAGCGCTCTAGATAATTAGCTACAATAAAGGAGTACATAGAGAATTGAATGAATAAAAACTTTTAGAAGCATTTGTGTGCTTTATCACTGCAACAGGATATGATTCAGGTATTAGAAGAAAACTTAATAAAATAAATAAAATTTTCCCTTAATAAAAATTAATTTTGATTCTGAAAGACCCTTTAGGTATTTGACCCTTTTCTATCCATTATTTTTATATTATTGAAAGCAGCCAGTAGTGTATAATTTCATATTCTGCTTTTACCCACTATACTTTGTAATATGACATTTAATCTTATTTCAGTAAAATTCTGCAAAGTTCTGTAATACAGCCCTTTCATCATGATCTTTTAGATAGTGGTAAACTGGGGACATTCTAAATCCTAAATTCATGTCATCCTAAAGGATGACATGAAATCAGTCATCCTTTAAGCAGACACAGATTGCTAGGATAGGAGCCTTACCTGAATCACTTCTTGGGAGAGGATTGCTCCACAGGCTGGCTCTGGAAACGTCACTTTTTTTTTCTTTTTTTTCTTCTGCTTTGTCTGCCCTTGATGAGGACTTCAGGCTCCAGAATTGTTTCCTCAGAGGACTAACAAGCCTGTGTTCACTGCTTTATGATTGGGTGCAACCACCAGTTCTGAATGAAACTTTGTTCTGTGCATTCTCTGCTATGGTTTTGTCAGCTTCCTCAAGGGTTTTGGTCTACTTTCTGGGGAAGAAGTCATATTGCAGTGGGAACCTGCCAACTTTTAATTGAATCTTGTTTCTTTGTCAGATCACAATCTGAAGAACAGTGTCAGCACTCAGTCAAATGAAGGTAGACAATTTGTAGCTAGTGCAAACCTCAAGGAATCTTTAAAATTCATTGACAGGTTTATATGCGTAAATAAATTTTTTGTTCCTTCTCTACCCTATCTGGTTGATATAAACTACAAGAAGGTCATATGGAAATGACAACATAAAATTCACAATTTTATTTAATTTTGTTTCTTCAGTTATTCTAGATTGCTAACTTGCCAGAATGACCAAATTTAGGGTACAGCCTACTTCCTTCTCAGCTGCCATTGTAATTATATGCCACCTGCTTGCTTAGATATTGAGATATATACTAAAATTAATACCTTCTTTTTTTTAAAAGGCAATAAACTTTTTATTATATAGCCAGCTGAACAAAGGATAAGAAAGTGATACAGCTACTATAAAAGCAAATGAAAATCTTGAATTGCATTAAAAGAATCTCATAGTGCAGGAAAAGGAGCAGATCATTACAGAAAGTCTCTGGACAGATGTGTGTCTTGTTTTTCTGCTTTTTGTTTTTATACTATAAACACTACAAAGACAACAATATGCAATGTATTAATTATTGAAACTGTCCTGCTAATCAGTTTTGAAACTGTCTCATTGCTATTTGTTTTTCAATAAAATTAATAAAAAATAACTTCTAATTAGAACGTTCTTAGGGTAAATAACTGGAATTCCAGAGTAAAGTAGAGCAAAAATGATACCTAGGTTCTAAATCAGGGGATTTATGTGCTTATAAAAACATGTTTAACTTAAGTGTTCATAAGAATGACACTAATGCCTACAGCAGCGTGTGAGAGGAACTCCAGGTAAGCACAGTGGGATCCAGAAATAGGATAGTCTGTATATGATAAAGGTAGCTTTCTAACACCCAAGCATAGAGAACTTTACTTAAGATAGAGCATTAACTGGGGTCACAGGAGAGCAAGTTGAGCACCCTATAAATTAACTGTACTCCAAAATACATTCATGAGCCACCTAACATTTCAGTCAATAGCAGCCTGTGTCACAGTGATCTCCTAGGATTATATTGCCTGGTAAAGTTGTAGCCATCTTATTTTGTGGAAGCATTTTCTGCAATATTTTCATAATGATAAAATTGCCTAACACATTTCTCAGAATGCATGGCTACTAAAATTAAGTCTAAGTTAATTAAACAGTTATGGGGAAATTGGATTAAATAAATGTAAAAGAGAATGTTGTCAAACAGATTAAAAATGCATTCAAATAATATGGAACATACCAAAACACTGATAGGTAAGGGTAATAAGAGACTTTTGATATAGAGACTAAACAATTACATGGAAAAGTGATCATCATTAAGATACACTACTCCTAAGGACTGTTAGCGTTCATTGAGCAATGATATCCATTATTTGGCAATATATATTTTCCGTGATCGTTCTGAAATTGGTTGAACTTTATGGAGGATGTATGGCTGGAAGCCACATACATGCAGTTATTCATTGAAAAATTGAAACGATAGTGACCAAATCCTGTGCATACACAACATTAGTTGACTGATACTGCTATAACTAATAACCTGTTTTTCCACTAGTAGTTAGCATTCATGCATGAGATGTGTCAGGTGTTACATTAAGTTCTTTACATGCATTTTCTCATTTGAACTGTAACACAACTCTAAGATACAGTTTTTATCATTGTTCCAGTTTTTCATTTCAGAAAACTAAAGTCAATATCAATAGAGGCCAAAATTTCACATAAAGTGCAAGAGCTCAGAAGTGCCCTGGGATCTGAATTGAGCGCTGACTTGGTCTAGCTGCCAGACACTTAGCTCAGCAGCCTGTAGAGTAATCATACATCCATTTAATCACAGTTGAGATGACTGTATCCAATTATAAGGAACTATTTTTAGAGTTCATTGAAAATAGTAGAAAATTAAAATTACTATGTACACCATAATTTCATTTAAGTATATGGATTTGAAAGGTAACATGCAAAAATAAAAGTTGTTGTACTCAGGTAAGTTATAGATGACAGCTGTTGTTGTCTTTCTTTTTCTTTAATGTATTTGGTACAGGGTCTCACTACACATCTCGGACTTGCCTAAGCAGGTGCTTAGTTTGCTAAGCTATCTGGCTGGCTCTGTTATTGTCATTCATGTAAAGTGGAAGGTATTTATTAAATACCTCTTACTAAGATGCATGTTATATAGAGCACTCCACTTTTATTACAGAATCCTTCCTTCCCTAGAGTTTAGTCTTGTCCTCCGAGGAAAGGAGAATTCTTCCTAGGGTTGTAGAAAGTGGGAGACTCTGTTAATCTTGGAATTCCTTTCTCTGGCCCTTCTTCCAGGTGGCACTTGTGTTCCCCAACAATGACCCTGCTGCTTTTATGGTTGCTTTCTACGGCTGCCTGCTAGCTGAGGTGGTCCCTGTGCCCATCGAAGTGCCACTCACGAGAAAGGTAAAACATTTGACATTCATTCATTGTTTGAGATAAGGAACTCTTGAATGTTGACTATTAACTGTTTCAGTGGCAATTGAATGTTCTGTTGGGTAGGAATATAGAGGTGCAGCTGAGTGTGGTGGTACCTACCTGCAATCCCAGCACTCTGGGAGGCTGAAGGAGGAGAATTGCAGATTCAAGCCCAGCTGGGGAAACTTAGTGATTTAGCAGTACCATGTCTCAGAATGTTAAAAAGGGTTGTGGATATAGTTCACTGTGAAGGCTGTAGGTTCAGTCTTCAGTACCATGGCAGAAATATTGTTCAATCAAGTTTCTAAAATGACTTTTGATTTCAGCTGGATATTAATCAAGATGCGCTGACATATCCTCACAGTTTCTGGGGCTCCAAAAAGTTTTCCATCTGTTTTCTCTATAGAGGGAATTAATTACGCCACAGCATCACTTAACTGCCGAGTGCGCTTTTTCCCAGAGGTGTAGTGTAAGCCATACTTGTTAGCAGAACACTATGGTAACTATTCTTATATCAACAGTGTTCAGTGCTGCCGGGTATGGTAGCACATGCTTGTAATACAGCACTCATTCAGGAGGCTGAGGCAGGATTGTAGTTTGAGCTCACTTGGGATAACAGAAATTTTGTGAAAACTGTGTTGAAATAAATGAAAGGGCTGGAATGTAGTTCAGTACAGAGGCTCTATATTCAATCCCCAGTTCTATGGGAGGAGGGTCATGCTACATGGTATCAGATAAACTACAAAGTCAGAGAAATGATAGTAGTGTTTTTAATCTGTTTTGTTGTGAGTGGTGGTATTGGTTTTCAGATGTCTTGATGTTATTATGTCCTGGGTTTACCTGGGATCCGTCAGGTCTTGTTCTGTAATCAGAATAACTAAACTTAATTTACCACTACCACAGAGTGCAGAGTAAAGAAACTAAGTAGAATCATATGCTTCTTGCTGATCTACAGCACTCAGCCCATGGGGTGATTTGCTCATTTTTTGTGCAGCAGGCCTACGGTATCTGGGAGAAAGGCAGGCAGAGGGCCACATGGAGGTGCTGGGTGTGGTGCTCAATGTGACAGGGCCATTGGAGCTATAGGAGGAGAGGGAGCCACAGCCAGGGGACACACCTGAGCTGAATGTACCCTTGGCCACTGCTGCCCTTATGTCATCCTGGCTTTGTTTAGTGCATCTGGAAGGCAAACTGGAATGACTCTTTCTCCTTTGAAACACAGTAATTCCATGTAGCCACTAAGAATTCCCAAAGACACTCCCATCTGTTTTCGTGACTTCACTAAAATTAAAAGGTATTGATTCATAGCTTAAGTAATGTTCTGCTGCCTTGCAGAGAGCATCATGGGCCACTCTTCAAGGCCCATGATGGGCTATCTACTCATATTTCAAACTCAGCTCTTATATGAGAAGGGAGAGAACATGAGAATCCTTTTGCAAATGGAGACAAAGAGATTGTCATTTTAATTTCTTACATACAAAGCCAAAGCAGTTTCTGCTTGGTTTTATAAGCATGGGCAAATGTCAGGCAGGGCTGCAAGCCCTCACCCCTAGTTTCTAGGAGGGTTTGTACCACCACTCTACATGTGCAGTAGACACCTCATAAAATCCTTCTCAGTCTTCCCAAGTTCTGTGATTGTCAGTGGCCACATCCTCCTAGCTGTTCTTTCAGCACTATTATTGCCTTAATTCTGAAATACATGATCCTTGTCTTCTTGTATTTCCATGGGCAGAGACTTTCTAGAAATAAAGGAGCTGGTCAAGGTTTAGAGACAGAGGCTGAAGTAATGGTAAAGGCATCATTTGGGCGGCAGTGTGGGCTAATGAGCCCGTGGGGCTAGTTCTCAGTTAGAAGCTCAGTAATTAGGGATGTAACATTTACCATCCGTACTAGTCATGTGCCCACCACTGGGACAAAATAGCAAACACCTGCATCTTCAAGTATGCACAGCTTACTTGGTTCACAGTTTCAGAGGTTTCAATCTAAGATTGGCTTCTCTAGGGCAAAATGGTGCAGTAGAGGCCAGTAGGGGAAAGCAGTTCACCTGTAGCAGCCAGGAGGCAGAGAGAAGGTGGGAGCCAGGGCATCCACCCTTCATGGGCTGTTCCAGTGATGCACCCCTACCAGCCCTCACCTCCTAGCAGTATATTCAGCTGTGAACCTATCAGTGGGTGAACCCACTGATGAGTACAGCACCTCACGCTCCAGTCCACTCTGGAGAGCCTCACCTCTGGACGTGTTAGACTTCTGCACACATTTTAGATTTAAACTGTAATACAGTGATTATTAGTAATAATTACGAACCTTTTCTCATTACATAGTTTAGACTGATCTATTTTTAGTGCATAGCCTAGCATATTCCAAACCAGTCCAGTTCACATAGAACAACCATTTGAATGAAGCAGGTGGGGACCTTCCAGTGAACGTATGTGCACTGGTCTCAGATGGCAGAACTGCACTACTGTTACCTGAAATGTAATGCATAATTTCAAAACCACCAAGGTAGACATATAAAAATTCAAGTAGGCACTATCTGCGCCATGAAGTGTTTCACTGTAACCTATTTTTAAGGTGCTAAGAGATAACAAAGAAGGACCTTTGGGGTCCTATTTGGTAGAAATGTAAGTGGTCCATTTGAAATGCACCAGATACCTCCTAACAGTATATAAGCATGAAAGTATAGCAGTGACGTCTGAGGGAGGGCAAGGCTTTACTCTGCCATGTAAGGACCTGATAGTCACCTTCTCACTAACAGCCTTACGTACTTACAGAGGAATCATTGGAGTCACTCTGCACAGAATGAGATTGGCCTGGAACATGAGATGGCTCATAAAGCACTGTGTGCTCAGAAGGCACTGGAGAAACAGGGCTGAGGAGGGAAAACTTAGGTGTATGGCAGAGGCCTTGCATGCCTCAGTCCATGGGAAACCACTGAAGAGCCACCTACTGCACAGCTTGCTCCCCTCTCAGGATACAGTGACAGACCCCATTTGGTAGCCTTGATCTTAGTTACCAAAGTATCATAGAAAATGAACTTTCTCTGAAGAAAAGTGTTGGCTTTCCTTCTGCATCCTCTCTTTGCCAGAATATTTCCTGAGGGAACACACATCCTGAGTTGACTTTGCTTGCTGATAACTTGGGCTAGGCAAACGCTGCAGAGAACGGACAGCTTTCAGGCACAACTAGGAACCTTTCCTAAAGTGAACAAATGAGTCACATGTTAGGATTCTAGGGAATGAAGGTGGCAGGGCAAGGGGTTGGACTGTGCAGTAGTGGTCGTCTTAGCCAGAGGGACTGGGGATCATCCCAAGTTGTCCTAACCATCCCAAGCTTTCTATTCCAACTCACGCAGCTGCAGAAAGTCTCCTGCATTCTGCAGAGACATGCAGAGCGGGTCTCTCCTTCATTCTGGAAGTGACCCATTGCTTCTTAGAATTTTAAGGCATTTTTTATTGGCATCAGTAAAGGTTTGAAATGTCCAATTACAGTGGAACCTCTGTCAGGCAGAGGTGACTCATGCATATAATCCCAGAACTCTAGGCTGAGGCAGGAGAGTGGCAAATTAGTAACTTATGAGATCCTACTTCAAAATAGAAAAATTGAGAAGAGTTGCAGATGTAGCTGTATGCTAAGGCTCTGGGTTCAATCCTTAGTGTTATAAAATAGTAATAGTAATAATAATAAATAGTAAGTGAGACCTCTAAAAGAAGTGACGTGAATGTCTTGGTACATGCTTATGACTTTATATGAATGCTCATGGTGGCATTTTGATAAAGGAAATCTGTGAAGCAGGGAGGAGGGATGAAGCTGCTGAAGAGTGGGATGTGCATGGAGGGCACTGCCGCCAGTGTGTGAGGGGTTGTTCTTGTCTCTGTTCAGAAGTGCGTGGTACACAAATATGCCGTATGTCTGAATGCACTTGTATGTGCACTTATTTCTGTAGCTTGTGTACACGTGGCTGGGTGTCCCATTGTGTGTGTAAGTGTGTGCAGTGTGATCAAAAGACACACGGAGGCCAGGGAGATACACTTAAATGTTTAAAATAATATATTACAATTAAAAGGACACATTGCCCCTAAACCTCCTTAAAATACGCCTCTTTGCTTGGAACACCCCATTGTTTTGCCACTTTCTGAAGCCCTTTTGAAGTTATCTTTATGGAGTGGGATTTTTTAAAAATATAGCAAACACTCCTGCCCAGTTTGGTCCTGTGGACAGCAGGCTCATAAAAACATTACCTGGTGTCTTCATCCACCTTATTTTCCAGGTCTGGCCCCATGCAACTTCTGCCTCTTTCCCAAAGTCAGAATGATCTGGGAATTAATAAGCATTTCAGATCAATTTAGGACATTAGGGCAGCCACGGCACTGGAGACCCTCAATAAAGAGGATTTACCGAACTGCTTCAAAAGTGACAAAAACAGTGGGATTAGAATGTTGAGACAGGAGGAAATATTTTAAGGGAGATGAATGGCAGTGTGTCTTTTACTGTGCTAAATGTTAAAATTTAAATAGTCTCTGTTATGGTTTGCATCTAGATATCCCCCCACAAGCCCTCATGCAGTCATGGGGCAAGGTGGGCTTCTAGAGTTTGTGATTGATTCAAGATTTAATTCAGGAATTATCAGTATGAGAGCTACACCCGCCCTGAGGTGCATAGCATGAATGCAATTTAAGGCAGGGAATGAGATTTGCTCTCCCTTTTTGCTCTTGCTGTTTTGCTGTTTTCTGTCCCCATAAACTACTACCCTGTAGCATGTACCACTCTACCTTGGAAACAGCTGATTATTGACCGAAACCTCTACAAGATGAGCTAAATAAACATTTCCTTCTTTAATCTTAGGTGTCAGGTATTTTGTCCCAGCAATGATAGAAAAGTAAGCAAGACAATCACCATGTTTATTGACCATACCACATTGGCTCATGTGGGGGGCACTTCCTAGGTGTGGATGCTTGTCTTTCGGTCTGTCCATACATGTGTATCGAAGATAAGAAGGTCAGACTAGCTGAATAGTAATAGTTGATGCTGAATGATGGGCACATAAGGTTTCTTATTCCTTTTCTCTTATCTTTGTGTGTCTCAACAATGTCATTATTATACTTAAGATTGATTGGGAAAATACAGTAATTCCTAAGTTTCTTGTTACTGGTAAGGAAAATTTGTTTTGCCAGTTTCCTCGTTCCCCTGGTTGCATTACCATAATTATCTTTATCTGTCTGCGGTATTTTGTGTTGATTCTGCAGAGTAATGCATTTAAAGTTCATTTCTCCCTTCCATTATTATCTAACATCATCTCCTGAGAGCCAACAAACTGTTGAGCCAGCAGTTTGAGTAGGCAAAGAATGAACTGAATAAACATTGGTAGTTGTAGGGCTGCAAATCTGAAATGCATTCACAGCAGGTGATGTTTCATGAGCTTATGCTTCCCTTCTATGTGTGCAAGACTCCAGGTGGGACTGGCTGTGATGCAGGGACATAGCATTAGCCATGGTTAAGTGTTGGCCCTGACAGGGCTGCCCAGGGCTGGGCACAGAGGTCTTCCTGCCAGTGGTCCCTGGGAAGGGTTGTTTAGAGGTAGAAGAGGAGCAGGTTTGAGGAACACATTTTGTGCTGTGTGTGCAGTAGCTTCCTGCTCCCTCTTCTATCCACATAGATTCTAAACTCTTATATTTTAGGAGTCTTTTATGTGCCTGCATTTATTACGTGGTGCATTAAATTATGTACCCATGTTAAGACAAGGTCTAAGAATGGTAGGACTTGTGGCCAGGAGGCCCATGGTCAGAGTGGTTCGCCGTCTGGCCCATGTCTCTGTGGATGCTGTGCACAGCTGTCCTTCTGACCCCAACCTTTCCCTGCTGGGAGACAGCTGCAGTGCATACCTGCTGACTCAGTGTGCTGTTCACATATCAGGAGACAGCCCCCTCCTGCTGCTGATGCTCATGGAGTCCCACCTGTCTCCTTCACCTCTGTGGAGTGGCAGCTTTGCTAATGTGGTAATCAGATTCACATTACCATACCTGATTGCAGCTTCACCTAAGAATGTATTGCCAGAGGGAAAAGCGCTAAAGGAATGTTTCCAGAAGTGGGGCTATCCCCCTCTGCTGAGGCTCAGGCCTCCTTACTGGGTGCTATTGCTTCGTAAAATTCTATGTAAAGGGATGTATGCCCATCATAATTCTGCACTAAGAAAAGCGTGAACTGAGCACCTGAAAGACTATAGCTTTAAAATTTTGATGGTACTTAATTTGTGCAGGTGTAAGCACTATCTTCTGTTCTGTGGTTTTCTGGTGGCAAGACATGGCCCAATGAAGTCCTCAAGCCAGGCCCAGGTTGTGCTGGGGCTCATGAGAACTATCTGAGGAGTGCACAGTGACTCATGCACTACACTGATGTTTTTAGTTCTAGGCATGTCACCTACTTTGGAGCTTGCATTTTATTTTGTGAACTAAACATTTACAAAGCAGCAGAGCTAGTATGACCAAGGAAGTAAAGGAACTGAGTTGAACTGACTGGGCTGCTTTCTGTGAGCAGCTGAAGAAAGTGGGTAATCAGACTGGCTCAGGTGGCAGTCCCTGTGGCTGCTGCAGCCCGCAAAGCCTCGCCTGTGGTTTCTGCTCAGGGGTGACAGTCCAGATTCAGGGCTGACTGTGGGGCAGCTTCCTGAACTTTGTGTCGGCAGAGTCAAGTCCTGGAGCCCTAGCCTCCTTGTTCGTGGAGCTGTCATGTGCGCAGGGTAGAAGTGGCATGGGCCTTCGTTCCTTTGATTGAAAATGGCTGTGTCTCCTGTACCTTCTCCATCTGCTATATTAGCTACATTTCTGGTCTTGGGTATTTAAAACTTAGGTACTTTTTCTTAATACGTTCAATACAAAATATTTTTAGATCCTTTCTGTTTTCCTCAGTAATTAAGTCTTACAATCATAGTTGCATAGTTAAAGAAGGATCAGAGGCAAATACAATAAACTTTTTTTTCTAGCACTTTGGGTGGAACCCAACTATACAAGTGAGCTACCCCAGCAGCCCTTTTTATTTTGAATCAGGGCCTCACACAGTTGCCCAGATGTGCCTTAACCTTGGCATCTTTCTGCCTCAGCCTCTGCAGTACAGGGCTTACTGGTGTGCACCGCATCTGGCAATGGCAGACTTGGAATGAGACCAGCCAAGTGCCACCCAGGTGCTGCACACTTTGCATATACTCCTCTCATTTGTCTCATGAAAGGCACTTGTGGGGAATGACTACCCCTTCTCCATTTTGCAGATGAGCAAACTGAGTTCTATAAGTACTGTGTACAAATCAATTGCACCACTGGAACATCTCAGGAAACTGAGTTCAAGCAAGAAAACTAACTTGCTCAAGGGGGCACAGATTGCAAGTGGCAAGGCTGGTGTTTGAACCTACTTGTGCTGACTCCCAAGCCCTTGCCCAGAATCTCTGGTGTTCAGAAAAGGGAAAAGGGCCTTAGGAAGGGTAGTTCACATCCATAGTGTCTCAGGTTAGGCAGGGGTTTTGCCAAGAGTGGAACCATATCTCAGCTTAACTCTTCTGTCTTTGTCGCCCTCTCTCAGGATGCGGGGAGTCAGCAGATAGGTTTCTTGCTTGGCAGCTGTGGAGTTACTGTAGCCTTGACTAGTGATGCTTGTCACAAAGGGCTGCCGAAAAGCCCAACAGGAGAGATCCCGCAGTTCAAAGGTACGCCAAGTGCTGGGAGCTTGCGCGTTTCTCGAGGCCTTACTGTCCTTTCCAAGACTGCTCCTCACCTGGGGAAATCCGGGTCAGCTCCAGCAAAGAGATTTGCTCACGCGTCAGTTTCTCTGATGACCCGTGTGACCTCAGCTCTGGGTGACAAGATAGGACTGCTGGTGGCTGGGGGGGGGGGCTCTTTTGTTGATGTTGTGGATTTGAGGACAAAGAAACACCAGAGATTTCTTCCAGCGTGAGGTATTGTTCAAAGGTGTGTCAGGTGGGGGGAAAGAGAAAGTCTGCAGTCTTTTCTGGGTACTCCTTGAAGGAATTTATCATTTATTTCCAAGGTTGGCCAAAGCTTCTGTGGTTTGTTACGGAATCCAAACACCTGTCTAAACCTCCTCGAGATTGGTTCCCTCACATCAAAGATGCAAATAATGACACTGCTTACATTGAGGTGAGTCTGTCTCCCTCCGCTGGGCTGAGGCTTGTTCTTTGGAAGTGATGTGTATTTCTCATCGTGACATCGGTGCCAGAAGAACAAGACGCAGAGCGTCCCCAAGAGTGCAAGCCTCCAGGCTCTCCAGGCTTGCTGGTGCGTGTCTGCCTTTGCAGCTCTCTGGGCGTCAGGGGGAGGCCTGCAAGTTCAAGCCCCACTTGGATGTACAGCAGTACTTTATCTAAAAATGTATAAAGGGCTGGACATGGAACTCCATGCAGAGCCCTTGGGTTCAATCCCTACTCTTAAAAAATAAAAAGTGAGTTAAACACTTTAAGAGGCTGATGGATGGGGACCCGGACTCTGTCAGAATGACTTTGCCGTGTACTCTTTCTCATTTCAGTACAAGACGTGTAAAGATGGAAGTGTGCTGGGTGTGACTGTGACAAGGATCGCACTGCTGACACACTGCCAAGCGCTCACACAGGCATGCAGTTATACAGAAGGTGTGGACCAGACCAAGCCTCCTAGGCACCTTGGTTCTCTGAGATAGCCTGTTGGCCGGGATGCATGCTGGAGACCCCCCTTGGCTTTTCCCCTAATAACTGTGCAAGTTGTTAAATGTGTTGCTCAGCTAAATGTTACTTAATTGCTGGCTATTATCCATCATCCAACAGTTCTATCAGACTGGCTGGCTGCACCCCAGACATAGTCCTGTGACTGAAGTCAAAACCAGAGGCTGACAGAGCTGGTTCCCTGCAGGGTGCTGGCTCCTCTACTCTGCACTCACCTCCCCTTTTCTTGTGCCTGTGCCTGGGAGAGAGGTTGCTCTGCCTTTCTACGAGGGTGCCGACTACAGCTCCACTTTTAGAATCTTATTTGATATCAGTTACCCTTTTAAAAGCCTTGTTTAAAAATAATAATAATAAAAAAAATTTTAAAGCCCTGTTGCCACACACATTCACATGAGGGGTTACTATTCTGCCATATGGATTTAGGGGTGCATAATTTGGTCTGTGACAGTTCATGGTCCATAACCATGAACATTCCTTCCTGGCTGCACATAAGGATATCTTTGAAAGCTTAAAAAATGCCCATACTTTGCCCTACTCCTGCCCAATGCATGAGAATCTCTGGGGATGGGTTTTCTAGCCTCTACTATATGGGCTTCCATGGTGAAGAAAACTGGTGAACTGATGGTTTTCTTCCCAAGGGGCAGACAGAAAAGTAGAGTGAGCAGAAGTAACCATGGTAACAACTGTCATTTGGACCCAGAGAAGGATGAGTTGAAACAAATGCCTTGTACCCTCTGGCTGTCACCCACGTTCCTCTGCAGGGGCATAGCCACAACAGGACCTGCTCTCTAAAGACATGCTCCAAATAATCCTGGAATGTTCTATCACTGGCTCTGCAAATCTCACTTGCTTTATTGTCCCAGCCCCACCCCCACTGTTCTCAGGCAAGCATTGTAGACTCAGGTATTGTTGAAAATGGACTTCCTCCTTCCCATGTAAGGCAAGCTGATAGCACCATGTCCTTCTCTTTCTGGGACAGATGCAGTGGGGAAATGAATTCTTTTTGGAAGAGAAAGCTGCAGGGAAAGGAGGGAAAAATAAGGAAAAGATCTGTTTCTAAGACATGGTATGAGTAACTATTTCTGTTCACTTCTGTGTTAGAATATTCACTTATTCACTAGGTCTGGATAGCACTTTCCAGTGGTCTGACTGATGGCTACAGAATTTCTATGACAATGAATTGAAATAGTATTCTTCCAAGACCCAGGATTACTCCCTAAGGTGGTATTAGGTCTTCATTGCAATGTCATGCCTCTTTTTCTTATGCAGCTGAAACCATTGTGAATGTGCTAGACTTCAAGAAGGACGTCGGACTATGGCATGGCATCCTAACGGTAAGTAAGCCCTACGTGCCTTGCTGTGTGTCTGTGTGTTCAGCAGATGTGCTCAGTGTCAGCACTCAAATTTTGGTTTGTGTGTGGAGTGGCATAGGTAAGTTCCTTTGTCCCATAATAGGAAGAAGAAAATCTTTTTTAAGGTCCCTAAGTTGCTGGCTGAGGTAGCTTTCAACAGCCCAGTGGAGCAGTTGTTTTTACTAGCTACTTGCTTGAGTCCTGGAGCCACCTATCAAGGTGAGAGTTATAGAACCAGCCTTCTAAAGAGTTATGTGGAGTTCACTTTCTTCCTCCACTTTTGGCTTTTGAGATTTTAGGGTTATTAATGTTATTAATGTCTTATTCATGCTTGGGTCACTTTTCTCTACATCTAATCTTGCTAGGAAGTGCTTACTTTCTGAGTCAGTGCTTATGAATATTTAAGGGATCTACTGTTCTATTATTCCACAAGGGGGAAGGATTTCCACAAACTTGCCTTTGAAGATAAAAGTCCTGCACAGGTTGTAGAGAGATTTGTCTAATCATTGATAATGCCAGTTGATGAGAGATGACAGTGCCAGTTAGGGGCGCTTCTACTGGAGAATTTCACCTTATTTAAGGCATTTTGGATCTGCTTAAAATTTTCATCTGTTTCAAATCATGATAGTTTTCAGTCTTTTTTCCTTTACTCTTAAGATCTCATGTAATATTTAAGCTGCCTTACTTACCTCTCGTGTGTATTTGTTGGTTTCAGAGCGTCATGAACATGATGCATGTGATCAGTATCCCTTACTCGCTGATGAAGGTGAACCCCCTTTCCTGGATCCAGAAAGTCTGCCAGTACAAAGGTTGGTCTCCCCTGCGGCTCATTGGACTTTTTGTGACAAATGAAGATGGTTTGCCATTCCCCATGAATCATGATGACCTCTCCTTTTCAGTATTGGACAGTTTGATGGTGACACGTGTTAACTTGTGCTTTTCTTTGTAGCAAAGGTGGCTTGCGTGAAATCAAGGGATATGCACTGGGCACTGGTAGCACACAGAGATCAAAGAGACGTCAATCTCTCCTCTCTCCGAATGTTAATAGTGGCTGATGGAGCAAATCCCTGTAAGTGACAAGTCCAATATAACTTGAAAGAAAAGCAAGCATAAATCTCCTTGTTTTCCAGATGTCATTCTTTGTGCTTTGATGTCTTTTTGTAATCTTAATTGCAGTAAAAAGTTGCCTTGAAATAATCAACTGGTATTATTCACTGTAGCCTAAAGGCAAAGTAGTGGAATGGTTAAAAACTAGGTGTTTGTAGACTGTAGTCTTGAGGTAAAGAAAGACAGCATAGTTCTATGAAGCAGCTTTCTTTTCTAATATTATTTTACCAGCTATAAGATAGTACCCAAATCATAAATTTTTATGAGGATGAAATGAAGTGACTCCTACCTTATTATTTTAAGGTCTAATGATAGTTTTATTGGTTAGCAAATTAATCTGTCATTTTTGTTGGAACATCATTATCAGATCCTGTAACAAAATATACTGAGGTGAAACAGTCTAGCACTTTTACAGAATATTGTTAACACACCTTAAGAAATAATGTAATCAGGTGCAGGGGCCAGGGCTTTGATCCCTGGGTCTGCCATGCCGGCCCTGCCCCTGGGGCACACAGAGACAGCAATTGAGACTGGGCGTGGTGGTGCCCGCCTATAATCCCTGCTCTTGGGAGGCTGTAAACAGGCGGATCACTACGAGAGTAAGATCTAGTAGTGAGACCCTGAACACCCTGTAGCTCCTTCCCTAAAAAAAGAAATACTATAATCAACTGAAACAAGAAGCTACCTAGCCTGTTTTTATGAAGAGTATATAAAGCCAGAAGCTAAGCAAATGAATGAAATAAATTCAAAGGATGTTTCTGGCCACGTTTGTCAACTGTGCAGCATAGATATTTATAACCTATGGCAGCATGCCCTTCCACCCTTCCTTAATGCCTGATACACCAAAATGAGCTTAGAAACATAATTTAATTGTATAAATGACTCTTTAATTTGTAAAATAATTGTATCAGTGTGAGATAATTGAATAGATAATTGTTTTTTAATCTATTTCTCTACAGAATAATATATCTTGTATGAACCAAAGTAAATCTGTATTGAAAAATAGGCTTTTAAAATCTTCCTAATAGTTATAGTACCTTATTCTCCTTCGAGTTAATACAGAGTGAAATTTTATTTATTTAGTTTAGATTTCTGCATTTCTTGAAACTTAAATCCTAAAAATGGTTCCAGAAAATTCATTAATATAATTTCATCAGTCACACAATATATCTATAATGTCTTTAAGTGTAGAAGCTTCTTTTTTAAAATTTTTGAGCCCTGTAAATTTGAGAATATGATCTTTCATATTAAAATAAATAATAAATTGTATTAACTAAATTATCTCTCTGTGCTGCCTAACTCCATTTGTGCTCAAATCCTGACTTCAAAACTGTTTTATATCATAGGATACTATGCTGCCACTGTCTGATCATTGTCCCTCTCTCCCTCTAGGGTCTATTTCTTCTTGTGATGCGTTTCTCAATGTCTTCCAGAGTAAAGGCCTTCGGCAGGAGGTCATCTGTCCATGTGCCAGCTCTCCAGAGGCCCTCACTGTGGCCATCCGCAGGTACTGGGTCATGTCAGTGAAAGTAGATGGCCTAGAGTTAAGCTATCCCTGGTCCGCAGTTATGCAACATGGAAATCTTAAGAGTTGATGCTTAGTGTAAGAATCATGACCTAATCTTCTCAAGATGAGTTTATTTTTCTCTTAGATGTGTAGATTTCTTTGAATCATCTAAATAAATTAGTTAGGAAGACATACTTTATACAGGTTCATTATAATTCCTGGGTTGGTAAAACTCTCATCTGAGCCTGTGGATAACAGTAATATTTTATCCTTACAAATTACTCTGATGTTTATTTCCTTCTCAGCTTCAGGCTTACTTTGGGGATGAAACAGAGTAATATTGGATGAGGTGAGATTTTTGTAACACAGCATATACCCTTTGACATGAAATTTTTGTCCTGTTCAGTATTTGCCCTCTGGATGCTGAACCTTAAAAAACACTGCTTTCTGAGCTTTTGAGCAGTATGATAGAATTTAAAGGGGCTTTCAGGTCTGTGATGACCAGGTACCCCCCAGCCTGAGTGTCCGGCCTCCAGAGGTGCTTTTGCCAAGTTCGATGTTCTTCACAGTATCCTTGGTCATAGTTTACTCTAGCCTGCCCAAGGACAGCATGGTGGGAAATGGTTATGGGATGCAGAGGTGTTATTTTGCCAGAATGAGGTGAAAAGTATTGAACATAGTACATAGTCTCAAAGGAAGATACAAGAAAGGTTGTCTTGATCACTGTCATTGGATGCGGTTAGCTGTCAATCCTGTCATCTCTCAGATATCAATAGTAATGTAAGAAAAAATTGGCTACATCATAAAAATATTTGAAATTTGTAGCAGGTCTTATTTTTCTGTATTTTGGGGTTCCATTTCTTACTAGGTTTATTTCATGGTGTACTTCATTATAAGAATGGAAGACATAGAAAACTTCGAATACAAAGTACATAAGTTCTGCTCTATATAAAAAAAGATATGAGCTGCTCAAAAATATGCACTAGAAGTTTCCTTAGACAGAAAAATGGATGCTTTTAGATAGTAGTGCTAATATATTACTGGCCAGAAATGACTAAGAAATTGAAAATCTGTATAGTAGCAGAAGCCACTTTCAATTTTAGTTGAACCACAAATTAAGTCAGGAGTTGCATGGTGCCAGGTGTGGTGGATAAAGTAGATGAGGATGGACCACATTTCCACAAGCCTGCCTTTTTGTTGTATGGTATTCAGCAGCAGTGTTTACCAAATTTTTGATCACTCCTTATAAAGACATGATAGAGGACTGTTTCACAAAGCACCAAGTGTGGTGGGATCAGTATATTGAAGGTAGGGGATGTTTTGAGGGAGATTATGGCAGTGTACATTTTACTATAATAATTTTTTTTTTTAAAGTTAAACATTTACCATGTATTTTGAGTACCCTCTTAAATGTTACCATCTTGGGTGAATTTTTGCCAAATGTCTTCCTTGGCAAATTGTCCTCTATCTTGTGTCAATCCCG
>NDGM011178817.1:0-14904 GCA_002564305.1 Octomys mimax | reverse complement strand
TGGAATAAGTGCTTGCCTGGCAAGCATAAGGTCCTGAGTTTGATCCCTGGTACCACCAAAAAAATAAATAAATAAAGTAATGGAGGAATAAAGGTATGCAGAAGTACAGGGTAAATCTCAGTCATTAAATTACATGCTACTAGCAGAAATTTTTATGTAAAAATAAAGTTTCAGACTCCAGAAAACTCATCTTAAGACACCTAATGAAATGAGAGATGAGAGAAAAAAAAAGAGACGAGATCAGAGACGCTGGGCGTAGATGCATCAGCGTGGGAAGGAGGTGTGAATAGCGCACCTGCGAGGGCATTCAGGGAGAGCAGCACTGTGTGTTTGCTGTACTCTTTGGTACTGATGAGCAATTTTTAATATGAATAAATACTAACCAATAAGGGAAGTAAGAGGAAGAAGGTTGCAAGGCAGTGGACCTGCCCGGCACCACAGACATCGTGATGGGCTGTCAACTCTACACACCAAAATAGTTCCATGAATCAAATCGGCATTTTGTTTTTCAGTTGTAAGATTTTCAACATTTTGACAACTGAAATTAAGAGTATTTTCTAGTTACATTTTTTTTCTGAGGAAATAATGCTAAGTAAAAATTCCAATGAATGCCTTTGGAAAGCTGTTTCAATTCCAGGAAGGGCTGTGCTTTTTTGGCTTATGTAAATTACCATCCTCAGCACAGGCAGTAACTACTGCATTACCAAGAGGCATTCATCCAAAAAGTCTAGATTCCAGAGAGCATCATTCTCTTAGGAAAATCATTTAATGACTCAGAGTCCAGAAATGTATCTTTTAAAATAATAACATATAGTAATGAATATAAATCTGATATTATCATAGCAATAATACATACATCCCATGAAAATTAACATACCTGAAGGGCCAAGTGAAAAAAAAAAAAAAAACAGCAGAACTCTAACTTCATGAGCTTCATTTACAAGTAGGAAATAATTTTGGCTTTGATTATTAGATTTCCTACTGTATATAAAATTAAATTATTTCATTCTCCTTCAAAAAGCTTAATCTAAGTTCATACTCATTTTTAAAGGTGAATGTTTCAATAAATTTTAACTAACCATCAAATAAATTGACCATCAAGGTGAGGCCTATGCTACTGTCCCCAGTATGTGTTCTGCAGTTCAGAGAAGAAAGCAGCTTAGGCTCGCCTAAAACCAGGTGACTGGACACATCAGATAGGCATCTTAAAAGGACACGTGACTTTTGGAAACCTGTGACACTTGAGTTTATATTGTTGTTTCATATTATCTAGCTACATGAAATCATATTCTAGAATGTTTATGGTGTTCTTCTATGAATTATAAATTTTCTAGTTGGAGTGTCAATATAATTAGAGCTTGATTAGACAACCTGTAAGTTGAAAGTGGATGTGATCTAAATCCACACAACAAGTTTCTTCTTCTGTATCATTTTACAACATAGAAACATTTCAGAATTCTGTACTCTATTAATGTCAAGAAAACACTATACAGTAAATCACTAAGCATCTAACGTTTCAATTCCTTCAGAAATGAAGTAGTAGATGTTCATTTTACAATGCATGAGTTAACCTAGTATAGAAAAAATGATTACATTTTACAACAGTTGATAAAAATTCAAATATTTACTTAAAATTATGTTTTGCTAATATCAACTATCAAAAAAATAAATAGCAATGGAAATAAAATATATGAGGGTTCAGACCTGATATAATCATCTTTACAAATGCATTTCCTTGTAACCTAAATAAGTTGATTTGTTTTGGGGTTTTTTAAATGTATTTTTAGTACAGGATCTACAGGGTCTCACTACATAGATCAGACTCATAGTGATTCTCCTGCTATCAGCCTCCCAAGTGCTGGGATTACAGGCACACGCCACCATGCCCAGTCTCAGTTGCCTCTCAGTGCACCTGGGTGGCAGGGCCGGCACGGCACACTGGGGATCGAACCCCTGCCCCCTGAGTCTACCTAACTAAGCAGGCACTTTAGTCCGCCAAGCTATCTGGCTGGCCCTAATAAGTTGTGGTGAAAAGTAATCATTCCTACGTTTTAAGTATTCATTTCTAAATCAAATTTGTAAAAGTACCTGAAGGACCCAGTGACTTCAGTCACAACTCCCTCACCTCTCATAGGTTTAGTTTCATGAAGCTAAATTAGCACAAGATGAGAAACACTTCTTTTTTTCTCTTTTGCATTTAACAATCTTGTAAGTATGGGCTCATCACTTTTTATATCAAGGTCTCCGTTCACTCTAGTAGGAACGGAAGTTAATAACAGTAGATCTCGTGTGGAGCTTTCTAGGCAATGAAGTAATGCCATAAAGGCATACCTCTGCGCACACTCAAATCCACACGCACACTGGACAGATTGCCGTGCATATGCTAGCTCCTTATCAACTGTTAAACACAGGGCAATTAATAATAAATATATAGTGTAAGTATTTACTTAAAACTACAAAACTGATTTCTTCCATTTCTGTTTTTATAAACATCTACTCAAATTAAAATGGAAGAGTTTTAGCTAATCTAAAATGTTTCGACCTTTATGAGCGGTAGAAAGCAAATACTAGCTCCTGCTGACTCATAGTCATCCTGACAGGGCCAAGCCTATCATGGTTTCAAGCATATTATCTGTAAGCACGGTCTTCACAATAGTTCAAAGTGTCTGACTCTATTTCCAAATTTGAATAGCTGACTCACAAAGCTACAAAAATAAAATAACTTCATCTGTCATTTCTAGCATGTCTCTGTGCTTTTATACTGTTACTCACAACAAGGCAGACAATACTGCTTTATATTCAAATGTCACGTCTCCTATCATCACTGTACTCACTGGATGCACATCTACCTATACCTGGCAACCCATCTCATCTACTTCAAGTTTTTCTCTTAGTGGTCTTTAAAAAAAAAAAAAACTTCAAAAGTATGCACTGCACATTTTCTATGCCATGCTTTGATTCTTACTTGCCAGGAAGATATGGGAGACAGTTACATAAAAATTCTAACAGCTCTCTCAGCTTTACATGTTCTAATGGTATTAGAACCCAAAATGTAGCAGAATAAATTATTTATAGACTTTTCCAAATAAATAAATATTTTGTTTACTTTTTGTATCACAGTCTATCTTTGCACATACACAGGCCTGAACATGCATGGAGGTATTTTTGTAAGAAAAAATTCTTAAGAGCAGAGATTGGTAAAGTCTTACAGATTGCTCTGAAAACTGTTTACACCAATTCTCACCGTAGGTAGTAATTTCACCCACTGTGGACAGGAATGTCTCCTACGCCACTTTGACTGACTTCACTTTAAAAAAATGGTATCTTATTGTCTTTTATTTAATATTTGTATTTTTCTATTTTTATTTTCAACCCTAGTAACACTAAGAAATTTAATACTTACATATTTTATGCAATTGGAATTCTTTCTATCCTATTTTTCTCACATTAAAATCTTTTTGCATCGTTTTTGCTGAACTCTTTGTCAGTGCAGTCTATCGTCCAAAAATGATTTGTGAATCTGTGACACCAAAAGGGTAGAATGAAACTATATTACTTTATTTCTGCATCTGCCCTCTATGTGGCCCCAGTTGTAGAAGCCATTAGTAGATCTGGAAAGTTACAGCCTTCTGGCTGAGGAGCTCCCCTAGAACCTCAGAGAGAGAAACAGAGATAGAAGAAAAGTATATCTAAAAATTACTTGAAAGGTGCTTGTGAGCTGCTAGCCTTAACTGCAAGCCATGCTTCTATGGATTTGAATCTAGCCAGCATAGCTGATAGGCCCAACCCAGCCACCAGGTAGCACAAACATTGGACCCATCTGAAAACTACAAAATCTTGAAAAATTCAAGTGGCATTAGAACTGCTAATAACAGAATGTGCAAAGGAAATTGTGGCCTGAACCCAAATAAGTAAGTTTGCCAGCTCAAAATACATATGTAACATTCTCCATAGGAACAAAACCCCTTGATATAAGGCTCAAATTCTCTAAGGTAATGTGGTAGACAGAATGGTGACCTGCAAAGATATCCAAACCTTCTGAAACTGCATATGCTGCCTCACATGGAAAGAAAGGCTTGCGAACATGCTCGAATTAAAGATTCTCACAGGGGGAGATTTTCATGGATTATTCATCAAGATGCACAGTAATCAGAAAGGCCCTTAAAATAGGAGCTGGGCACAGAAGAGGAGGCCAGAGTGATGCAGTGCTGAGCGAGCCCATCGCGGTGATGTTAAGGTGCAGGAGGGAGGATAGGACACAGGAGGGCAGATGGCAGGCAGGAAGCAGGAGGGCCAGAAGACACCCACCCTGCACCCTCTAACAGGATCACAGGCTGTTGGTGACTTGGCTCTCGTCCCCTGGGACAAGCATTTCTCTTCTAAACTATAGGAATGTAAGATAATAAATAGGCACCATTTTAAGCTTATATAAAGCCAGTGACAGTTTATTACTGTAGAAATCAAGCAAAAAGTTATTTCTTTTCAATATAATAAAAATGGTAAGACTATCAAGTTTATTGAAGAAAGAAAGAAAAGAAAACCACAACATTAAGAATGAAATGGGAAATTATAACCATAAAACCATAGGCATCGTAAGCGTGGTAGAAAATAAAAAATAAAAGAACAGTCAATATTTTTGTTTTTGTTTTTGTTTTTTGTTTCTTTGTTTGTTTGTTTGTTTGTTTGTTTTTTTGGTGGAATTGGGAATTGAACTCAGGCCCTTGTGCTTGCCAGGGAAGTGCTTTTTCTATTGAGCCATCTTCCTGGCCCCAGAACAGTCCAATTTAATGACTATCAATTTTACATTTAATAATCTAACACACTCCTTTAAAGATGCACACATCCAAAATTCAATAAAGAAGAAAGACACACTTGAATAATATCAAACTATTAAAGAACTTGAATCCATAATTTAATTTTTTCCAAAAAGTTATCACTGGTGATGATGTTATTTGTAATTTTTGTTATTTATATAGAAGATTTATGTGAAAACTCAAAGAAACTGTGGCATCTATGAGGATTTTATACATTAAAATAAAGAGAAGAATCATTTCTTATAAATTTATCAGTTAATATAAAGATACTATGATCAAAATACTGTAGCATTAGTGAGGATAGACATTAAAGTAAGTGAAACAAGAAAAATCTAGGAATATAAACACAAGTGATTTTTGGCAGAGTAAAAAATTTCAGTGGAAAAAAATATTCAAATGATGATGGAAAAACTGGAAATCCACAGCAATAAGAAGAACCTGACACAAACTTAAAACTTTGTATTCAAATTTGACTCAAACTGGTTCCTGATGTATAAGTAAAATATAAATCATTGGCACTACTGGGAAAAATATACAAGATGGCCTGTATAACTTGACATTAGGCAGAGTTCTTAGACATGACACTAGAAGAACAATGAATAAAAGAGAAGAGCCAGGACTCAGAACGAGACCTTTGCCCAGCTAGGAGAGAAAGCCTCCCCAAGCCTATCTCTTATTTATACCTGCAAGAGCTTGGGGTTCAACAGGAAGCTAGCAGCTTCCCCATGCAGCTTAACATGCAGAGAGCTGATTCCATGAAAAATCCATAAAGACATGTTATGCCTGCCAGTACCCCAGTATCCAACACCCCAACACCTCCCTGTCAGCCAGCCCCAGACCCCTTATCCAGAGGCCCAAACTTTTGCAGCCTCAACAACACCCCCCAAACTTCCCTATAAAACACACACTTGCCCTTGGCTCAGAGCCAATGGTCTTTTTGCCCTTGGCAAGCGGCACTTGGTCTGCAGTGAGGCCCAAGCACACTGTTCTGCCTGTTTGGGTGGTTTCAAGGGTGCCTCAGTTTACCTTAACAAAAAGATATTTAGGTTTATGATGGTTTGTGTCTAGTTGTCCCCCCAAAGCCTCATGCAGTCATGGGGAGGGGACTTTCAGAATTTGTGATTAACTCATGATATACTAGGATTATGGGTTTGAGTGTGGCTGGGATTATGACTGTGAGTACTATACCTAGCATGAGGTGGATTGCCTGAATGCAACTTTAAGGGAGGCAGGTTTGTTCTCTGTTGCCATTGTTGCTGTTACTCTTCCTTTTTGCTCTTACTGTTTTTCTGCCTTCTGCCACCATGAGCTGCTGCCCTCTGCCATGTGCCACTCTGCCTTGGAGCCAGCTGAGTATGAATTGAAACCTCCAGTAACTGTGAGCTAAATAAACCTTTCTTTCCTTCATTTTTAGTGTTGTGTACTTGTCCCAGCAACAAGAGCTGAGTAACTGAGACAAGGTTTTATCAAAATTTAAAATTTCCTTTTCAAGAGGACCAGGTTCAGTCCCCAGTACTGCATGCCAAGCTGGCCATGGAACCCTGGGTGCACCATGCAGGTCACCAAAGCTAGGCATGGTGGCACGTGCCTGTAATCCCAGTGCTGGGGAGGCAGAGAGATGAGGATCACTATGAGTCTGAGTTGCGTAGGGAGACTTTGTACCAAATAAATTAAAATTTTATTTTTTCAAAAAGAGATATAGTTAAGAACTGGAGAACATAGTTTCAAACTGTGTATTCAACAAAGATTGGTAGCCAGAATATATAATCTCAGAAATTCAGGGCTGGCCAAATAGCTCAGCAGTTTAAAGTGCCTGCAAGTAGGCACAGGGGCCAGGAGTTTGATCCCCAGGCCTGCTGTGCCAGCTCTGCCCTTGGGGCACACTGAGCCGGTATCCTTGATCACGTGGCTTATGTAGAGATATGCAAGACTGACCCTTGTCATACTCATTCAGAATTTCTACTACAGGGATAAGAAACACTTTAGAGAATGAAAAAGAAAAAAATTCACAAAAAAGTTTCATATGGCTGTTTAGAGAAGTTCTCTCTCAATGATATAAACTGAGAATAACACAAAGGTCCTTCAAGGGATGTGTCAGCAGTAGCACACTGCTCAGCTAAAAAACCTGAAGAACCATTGATATAGTCAGCAATTTAGATGAAACCAGAACATTTTAGGCTTCAGTTAGTGGAAATTTTCAGATCTAAAAATATTTATGCCTATATTTGCCTTTTTAATTTATCCATTTGTGGTAAAGTTTATATAAAAACAACAATAAAAATGATGCAGGATTTCAGATAACATGAGAGGAAATTAACAATCTTTTTTTTTTTTGTACTTTAGGGAAGGATCTACAGGATGTTCAAGATCTCACTACAAGATCAGACTCATGATCCACCTGTTTACAGCCTCCCAAGAGCTGGGATTACGGGCATACACCAGCACGCCCAGTCTCAATCTCTGTCTCAGCACACCCCACGGGCAGGGCCAGCATGGCAGGCCCAAGGATTGAATCCCCTGCCCTTAAGCCTTCTTGAAGGTGCTTTAGTCTGCTGAGCTATTTGGCTGGCCCTTTAGCAATGGTTTTATATTGCGTGTTGTTATCCTCAAGTAGTTATTCAGATTACCAGACACAGGCTTGCAAAATTGATTAATTAGGCATTAAATATTCCTTTCAATACATAAATAAGTATTAGTAATATAATCATCTTATGTATCTTATGCATGTAATTTTTCTCCTGTACATTTTTAAGACTACATTTTTTCTTTTTGCAATATTAGGGATCAAACTCTGTACCTCACACTTGCCAGGCAGGTACTTAGGCCACTGAGCTATCTCTCCAGCACCTTAAGTCTACATTTCTGTTGCATTAAATTCATTGTTTTGCCAAAATCTGCAAATCTTTCTCAGCACCGTGTGCTGACGTCCTTTGTCCACTACTTTGGCCAAGGGCAGCTATGATTCCACACATCTGTCTCTGTGAGGTGGAACTTCCTTGGCAGGTCATGCAAGGAAAGCCAGACAGTGTTTGTGCTATGTTTATTTTATTCTGTTTAGGACCATGCTTTTAATACTCCACCATGTGGTAGCATGCACCAATCTTTCATTCTTTCCTTAAGGCTGAATCATAATCTCATTATACGCAACATCACATTTTTATCCATGCATGCTTCTAATGATATTTAAGTTTCTTCACCCTTTTAGACATAGGAAACGATCCTAACAAGAACCTCGGCCTAAAAGGCCTTTCTGGAGTTCATCACTTCGCCCGTGTGCATAGCTAGAAGTGCCTTTGATGGTAGCATGCGGATCTGCGCCTCTTTGCCAAGGCACTGCCCCATTTTCCATTGCCACTGACTGTACACAAGTGTTGTCATGTATCTGTATCCTTGTTTTCTTACTGTTCACATCTGCTTGCCTGTTTGCTTTTAATTATTTACATTTTGTTACAGCACAATTTGGTTCTTTATTTCATAAGGAATTCACTTTTTGTTATGGGTGGAATGATGGATCTAATTTCTTTTTTGTCAGAATGCACAAAATGCATTCAATATTTCCCAAAATAACCTAACATATTTCTTAAATTCTCATTCCATATAGTCATCAGGTTATGGTTTCTGTATTATTTTGAATAGATCTGTTTATTTCTGAGCTCCTACTATACTGTTTGAATGCTGATGGCTTTTAAGCTTAGCTTTAGGATTGGCACAGAGAGCTTGCACTGATATTCTTTCATCAGTTGTTTTTCAGTAGCTAAACTGAATGCTGCCCTCGGGCCTCACTGTCTAGACAAGCACTCTGGAGTGTCAGGCCACAGTGAAGTGAGATCCTGCCGCCGGATTGTGAATAAAATACTGCATTTGGTGTGCTGCATACTTTGCCTCATGGAATGTCCTTCTCCAAGAACAGCCAGGATATTGTGCTATGTTCTGATGCACTGTACCAATTAACTAGGAACAGGAGCTCATGGAAGCTACTTAGGGATCCCTCATGCGTGGGCAACTGTGATGCTGGCTGGCCATCGGTCACCCACATCCAGAGAACCGTATTCATCCAGACATGTTTTTGTTTGCTTACTTGCCTGCTTTCCTGTTATCTCTATACTTTCCCTCAGTGATGCTGCTGACGGACTCACTCTGCCAACTCCCGAAGGCAACCAAGGCTTTCTCAAGGCACCTGATGATGACCAGACACTGTGCACTCCAGGCAGATGGGCAAGTCCTTGACAGGCAGACCACACAAGATGAGTCTTAAAGGGAAGAGCGATCGCTCAGGAGAAATAAGTTACTCCTAAATATAAATAACAGTTTTAATTTAAAGGTGGAATTAAGAAATTCTTATTTGCTATTGGGTTTCTGAGGAAACATGTCAAATTAACTTAAATTCTGTAAACAGTGATGTAATCAGTAAACATGGTAAAATATTCAAGAGCTATGTTGGAATTAACTGGGACGTGCTTTTCAGAGAGGATACAGTGCAATCATGCCAGCTGCCTGCAGCACTCTGTGCCGTGGTACACACAGGATGCTACACAACAGGGAAGTTTCCTGAAGTGAGTATAACGGCCATTTATATAGGTTTCTGTTAAAATTTTGATATTTAAGACAATTTGATAGGGCCAGCCAGATAGCTCAGCAGACTAAAAGGCCAGGGGTGTGCTGAGACAGTGATTGAGACTGGGTGTGGTGGTGCATGCCTGTAATCACAGTGTTTGTGAGGCTGGAGACAGGAGAATCACTACAAGTCTGATCTATGTAATGAGACTCTGTAGACCCTGTAGACCCTGTAGACCCCATACTAAATGCAGAAAAAAAATAATAGTAGTAAAATGAAACAATTTGACATTTAAAAGGAGAGTCAGGGTGGGCGAACTGATCCAAGGTGATGAGGTCTTTGGCACAGTATCTAAACCTGGAGATCCAATATACAACACAGTTGTTATAGCTAGCAATCTTGTGAGTTGATAGATAGACTCATTAGTTCAATGATAGAGAAAAAATTTGCCAATGTATACATATATCACAATGTCATACTATACCAAAAACAAACTCAATTTCTACTACTCATGTATACCCCAATAAACAGACCATAAAATAGCCCACAAAACACTTTGAAGTAAAAGCAAAGGAATTGAAATTGTCTGATGCATATTATCTGACCACAGTGCAATACAGCTGGAAATTATGTTTGACAGAAACTCCATAAACACATGGAAAGTAAATAACACTCTCCTGAACAATCAGTGTGTTACAGGTGAAATTAAAGAAGAAAGTAAACAATATCTGCAGTCAAAAAAATGCAGACACAACTTACTGCAACCTGTGGGATACAATGAAAACAATCCTGACAGGAAAATTTATAACAGTGAATTATCACATCAGAAAAACAGAACAAATCCATATAAACAATGTTATGCTACACTTTCAAACAGGAAAAGAAGAGCAATAAAGCCCAAAGAAGGCAGGAAATTATAAATATCAGTGCAGAAATTAACACAATGGAGACTTAGAAAACAGTACAAAGAATTACTGAATCAAAGAGTTAGTTCTTAAGGGCCAGCCAGGTAGCTCAGCAGACTAAAGCACCTGCATAAGCAGAGTGCAGTGGCTGGGGTTTGATCCTGGAGTGTGCTGTGACAGTGATTGAGACTGGTTGTAGTGGCACACGCCTGTAATCCCAGCACTTGAGAGGCTGAAAACAGGAGAATTGCTATGAGTATAATCTGTGTAATGAGACCCTGTAGACCCCGTACTAAATACAAGAAAGAGAGAGCTAGTTTTTTGAAAGAATAAAGTTGATAAATACCTAGCCAATTTTATAAAAAAAAAAGAAACAAAATATTTAAAATCATGTAAAAAGGACTGAAAAGACTAAACACACTACAAATACTATAGAAATTCAGAAAATCATCAATACCTACTTAGAAATATTTACTGTCACAGGATGGAAAATGCAGAAGAAATGGACAGATTTGTAAATGAATTACCAAAGTTGAATAAAGAAGATAAAAAAATTCTGAATAACCTAATATCAGTCAATGAAATTGAAAATACAATTATAAACTTATGAACAAAGAAAAGCCCAGATCCTGATAGATACACAGCTGAATGCTGCAAGAAATTTCAAGAAGATTTAAATGTAATACCCCTCAAACTCTTCAATGAAATTGATAGAAAGACAATTCTCCGAAACTCATCTATGAAGGCAAGTATTACTCTGATACCAAAATAAGAGAAAGTCCAAACCAAAAAAGAGAACTATAGGCCAATCTCCTTAAGAACATAAATGTAAAAATCCTCAATAGAATACTAGCAAACAGAATACAACACACTTTGACCAAGTGGTATTCATTGCAGGAATGCAAGGATGGTTCGATATATGCACATCAATAACTGTAATATACCATATCAATAGAGTCAAAGGCAAAAATCTCATGGTCATCACAATAGATGTAAAAAAAAATCTTTTGACAAGTCCAACACTCATTAATGATAAAACCCTTTCAGAAAATTGAAATAGATGGGCTTTACCTCAATGTAATAAGAGTCATCTGTGACAAAACATTGCCAACATCATATTAAATGGGGAAAAAAATAAAAGCTTTCACTTTAAAAATCAGAAACAAGACAAAGAAGTCTACTGTCACCACTCTTATTCAATATGGTTCTGGAAACATTAGCCAGAGCTGTTAGATAAGAGAGAGAAATGAAAAGAATAATGATTGGAAAATAAAAAAATAAAATTATCATTTGCAGATGACATAATATTCTGCACAGAAGACCCCCAAAACTCCAACAAAAGATTTGCAAATTTGAAAACCAAATTTAGCAGTGTAGCTGAATACATGTCAACACTCAAAAATCAATAGTATTTCTGTACACAAACAGTAAACACACCAAGAGAGAAATTATGGAAACCACTTTTCACAATAAACTCCAAGAAAATGAAATATTTAGGAAGCAATCTCACAAAAGAAATAAAAGATTTATACAGTGAAAATTACAGTACTCTGAAAAAAGAGATCAAAGAGGATTTTAGAAAATGGAAAGATATTCCTTGCTCCTGGATGGAAAGAACCAACATTGTGAAAATGGTCAAAATCTCAAAATTATTTTACAGACTCAAAGCTATCCCTATTAAAATGCCATTAGTATACCTCACAGATCTAAAGAAAACATTCTTAAAATTCATCTGGAACCAGAAGACCTAGAATAGCAAAAGCAATCCTGGGCAATAAAAGAAAAGCAAGAGACATCACAATCTCTGATCTGAGAATATACTAGAGAGCTATTGTGATAAAATCAGCATGGTACTAGCAAAGAAAAAAAGACCTGAGGATCAACGGAACATACTAGATGATGCAGATACAACTAAAACACACTCAGTCACCTTAGTGTTGACAAAGAGGCCAAACACGTTCACTGAAAGAAAGATAGCCTCTTTAATAAATGGTGCTGGAAAAACTGGCTTTCTGCAAGCCAAAGACTAAAATCACAACCATAAATATAACCATCCACTAAATTACAGTCAAAACAGATCATATATTAAAATATTAAAACAGAAACACTAAATCTACTGGACAAGAGGTTAGCTAGAAGTCTTGAAAATGTAGCGATAGACAGAGATTTCATGAACAGAAATCAACTTCATGGAAAATATTTCAAAGAATCAATAACTGTGATCTCATATTTTTGAAAAGTTTCTGTGTATCAGAAGATATCGAGGCCTGGGAGATGGCTCAGTAGAATAAACACGTCCCTGGCAAGCACAAGGCCCTGGGTTCAATCCCCGGTTCAAAAAAAAAATCATCAACAGAATAAAAAGAAAACTCATGGATTGGGATAAAATTATAGCCAACTGTCCCTCAGACAAAGGAATTCTATGTAGAACACATAAAGAATTAAGAAGGATCAGGTCCGCCAAATTCAAAGATCCAATCCATAAATGGACATCTCAGATAAACACATACTTCTCAGATAAAGAAATACAAATGGCAAATAAATACATGAAAAAATGTTCAAACTCATTGATCATTTGAGAAATGTAAATTAAAGCAACACTGAGACTCCCTCTTACCCCATAAAGAATGGCTGTTATGAAGAAGTCAACCAACAACAAATTCTGGAGAGCCCCTTTCTCCTATTGGTGGGAGTGCAGACTGGTACAATCACTCTGGAAATCAGTGTGGACAGTTCTCACAAAACTAAGGCTAGAGTTCCTATTCAAATGAGCTTTTCCTCTGTTGGGTATTTTTCCAGATCTGAAAACATGCCCCAGAGATATATGTGAATCCATGTTTCCAGCAGTGCAATTTGTCCTGGCTAAGCCTGGCAAACAACCCAAGTATTCATCAATTGAGGAATGGATAAAGAAGATATGGCACTTTTATACCATGGGATATTACTCAGCCATAAAGAAAGATAAACTCAAGGCTTTTATAAGTGGATGGATCCAACTAGACACTGTACTCATACGTGAAATAAACTAAACTCAGATGAATAAACAATGTGTTGCCTCCCTAGTATAAGAATCAGAAAGAGTAAATAATATCCAACAGGTCCAGTCTTTACTGCGAAAGGGAGAGAAACTGTTCAAAGGGAAGGGACAACTGGGATGAGGGAAAAAAGAAAAGAAAGAAACAGAGGAATGGAAAAAGAAATACATATATAGATAGATAGATAGATAGATAGATAGATAGATAGATAGATAGATAGATAGGATAGTCTGGAAAACTGTACTGCTGTTTTCTGTTGGTCTATTGAAAGAGGTACTTAATGCTTAATTTTTTCTCTCTCTCCCTGTTAAGTTTTTATAAATTTTGACTAATTTTACATACACATATCTGGTAATCTGAGCAACTAATTTGAAGCCAACAGTATTCAATATAACAATCATTTTTGAATTCCTATCATGTTGTTAGTGAAATTATGCATCATTACTAATGTTTTTAAAAATCATTTTTGTATTCTCTTTGAAAAATAAAAAAATTACAATAGTGTAAAAGCAAATAAGGAATATACAGGACAAGAAGAGAATTCCTTGAGAACTAAGCTTACTTTGTGTTTTGTATCTGTACTGGACACTCTTCATTGTCAACTTAACCAGTGAAGAGATTCCTGGAGACATGTTTAGCCCAGGCAGGCACTGACACTAAGCAACCTGCTGATGAGTTCACAGCTGTAGGCCATTAGCACAGGGCCTGTTTGGAGGAAGAGGTGCACAGGGCTGTGATTTGTGACCGTTATGTGGTCCAGGGCATTCCTCCCTGGTGCTCTTCTCCTGGGTCTTGCTTCCCAGCAGCCATGAAAGAGCTCTGCTCTGCTCCTGCCATGGTGGTCCTGCCTTCAGCAAGCCAACCGTGGACTAAGACCTCCAAAAGCATAAGTTAAAATCACCTGCTTTCTCCTTTATTTTATAGTGTCAGGTATCTCATTCCAGCAATAGAAAGCTGACGAATACATTGTCCCAAGAACAGTGGATGACACTTAATGCTGCTAGACAAAGGAGGACAGAGGAGAGAAGAGGAGGGAGGGTACTGCACACAAGGAGACAGATTTGCATTTTGGCAAGAACAGGCTACCCAAAGATGATGAAATGCAGATGTGTAAAAATGTCTCTAAGTGAATGCTTTGAATTAGAAGAAGCTTCAGCTAGGTGAGAGAGAATCAGGACAATGGAGCACAACAAATACATAGAAAGGTAGAAATAGTAAGCTCTGGAAACAAATTTGAAGGAAAGGTGTTTTTAATAGAATAATGCGGTATGCAGTGTAGTGCTTTGGAATCTGAGTCTGTGAGCTTTACTCCGTACATGCAGAGTTGAGAGCGCACTTGAAATAGTCAACTAAACATACCACAAATGCAACTGAAGGCACAGGTCATTATGACTATGAAGTGACAAATTTGTGAATAACCTCGTATAGGTAGTGACCAAAGTCAGAAATGCAGACTTTCCAAGAGGAGAAATTTAGAGCAAAGAGAACATTGAACCTTGGACTATACCTAAAGACCAAAGGAAAAGTAAACAAACTTATAAAGGAGCCACACAAGGAAGAATCAAAGAGACAGAAAGTCAGGAGAAGGGGGCATC
>NDGM011178799.1:0-19197 GCA_002564305.1 Octomys mimax | reverse complement strand
GGTGGCACGCACCTGTAATCCCAGCACTTGGGAGGCTGAAAACAGGAGGATCACTACAAGTCCTTTCTGCGAAATGAGACCCTGAAGACCCTGTACTAAAATACAAAAAAAAAAAAAGATAACTTCTCTTGTTTTCTGTCATTAGGCTTTTGACTACTTAAAAAACCCGTGCTAAGAATTAAAGTTTATTTCAATATGTGCTCATAAAAACCTTTCAGCAATCCGTTTATAACTGGTTAAATGAACAAATATTATTTTAGGTTATGGCACAAACAGTGAAATGCATCTCTGGGACTAGGAAAGTGCAGGCATTGGAGACTGAAGTGTCCATGAGCACACGTCATTAGGTGACCCCTTGGAGACAGCGGCTGTCCAACTAAACACTGCTGGGCTTGGGCTTGCTTGTCTCTCCTCTTTGTATTTGATACAATTCAGTTCTGCCACTTAAAATAATCTATAGCTTTTGGCTTTGACTAAGCAAGCAGTTTATTATAGTACAAAGGAGATATTAGGTGATGAGCATATTACCTTATATCAAGTATATTATGTAAGAACTTTATTAGTCAGCACTAACATTGTTTCCTAACCTTGTAAGAGATCTAAAGGTAACTTTGGACCTGTGTCAGTGCTATTATACTATATACTATAGAAACCCATTAAAGGAATTTTGCCTCAAAAGTGAAAACTAGGGATCAGTAGAATAAGCTCTTTCCTGGCAAGTGCAAGGGCCTGAGTTCAATCCCCAGTTCTGCAAAAAAAAAAAGTAAAAAATAAGTTATATATGTGTAAGATATTTTTTACCTATGATGCTTATTATTGCCAAATTCTTGGTATATTAAATGCATTCATGGTCTTTAAATGTACAAGTTTTCCAAAGTATAAAACTTGGAAAAATACTTTATCATATTTGGTGTTTTCAACCAAAATTCCTTGTAATAATAGATTTTTTCAGACTTGTGTTTATGCGTTCCTAACTATATCATAAGAGTTAGATGAACCTAAAACACTGTGTATTGCATGTGGTGAAGTGCATGCAATAATTAACAATGCTGCAATAATTAAATATTATGCTTTTGTCACCTCTAAAGTATAAGTACATACACTCTACTTAAATACATTTTTAATTATGAATTTAAATGAACATTTATGATTTATGTGATTCACTATTCTGTAATCAAAGGTAATCTGTTACCGGTATTACTTTATACTAAAATGAACATTGTAATGTATTTTTAGAAATAATAACCCCTAATTTTTTGTAGTAATTCCCTAACTTCCTATAATAATATTGCCATAATAGTTATCCTAATATGCTATATTTGCTCTTCTTATTTTTGTTTTTGCACTTCCCGAGTAAACTATAACTGTTATCTGTTCATGTTCTGCAGCAATGCTAAAAGGCAGCCTAAACAGTATGTTAAAGTGACAGGCCATCACCTACAGGACAGACAGCATACGACACTGACTTAATACTAATGATGGCTATAATTAATGGAAGTGATAGCTGTTCTCTGGCCTTACTTCATATCTCAAAGTGTCTCCTTATGCAAAAAGAATTATAGCAGGATGAAGGCCTACTGCTCCCACTTCAGGACTGGTATAACTGAGCTTCTTGTGTGCAAGAACTGAGGCTTAGAGACCAAAACTAATGAAGATAAAAGGGTTAGGGGAGCAGCCAATGTTTCAACCCCTGCTCCCAAGGTCAGCCAGGACCCAGAGCATGGCAGGAGCCCCTCTGAAAGGGCCCTGCCACTCCAGTGGGCCACACAACCACCAAGGAAAGGGAATGTTGATTCCTCAAGGACAGGAGTCAATCCACATCTTTTCAGCAAAGGGAGAGTCAGTGAAGAGGGAAATACCTCCTATCCTTTCAAAGGAAGCATATAGCCACGTCAGACCAAGACCCATCCTTGAAAATCATAAAACTGGTAAAGGAGAAAACTAGAAGAGCTAAGAAGCTCCTCACATGACCCAGAAAGTAACTCCGCTGACCTTGATAAAGTTGACTAATGTGGTGTTACTTTGACTTGGCCTTAAACCTCCAGCAAGAAAGAATAGCAAAAAAGGGGAGGAGTATTAATGGCAATATTAAAACAGAAAAAGCTAAACTAGATATGAAAAGGGCCTCCAAACACTACACCAGTTCCAGCCTTTTCCTATATCTATAATAGTTTGGCCTACAGGCATGGGGAGTTGTGACTACTAGTTCTACCAGCCCTTCCAAAACTGTGTCCTTCAGCAACACTTAGTATACTGCCATCATGTGCTTTTAAATCCCTTTCGGGTCAAGACGTGGCTTCTTGTGTAGATGTGCCTGCAGACTAAAAATAGTACTACACTGTGAAAGGGAAAGAATTTGTTGAATGGGAAGGAAAAACTGGGATGAGGAAAAGGACAAAAGAAACAAGGGAAAAAAGATATATTTAGGTATATATGCAGGATAATTTGAATAATTGTACTGCTGATTTCTGCTGGTTTTTGAGAGGAGAAGTTAATGCCTGAAGTCTTTTTCTTTTTATTCATATTATTTTTTCTTTTGAATTTCTTATAACTTTTTTGTTTTGTTTTTTTCTTTAAACCAATCTTGCACATTTATATCTGGTAACCTAAAAGATTAATTTGAAGATAACATCATGCAATACAGCCACCATTTTTAAATTCCTATTACTTTTTTTAGTGGAATTTTGTATCATTTCTAATGCTGTTTTTTTTTTCTATTACCATTTTGAATTCGGTAAGAAATGAAAAATAGTAATAAGCTTTGTTACCTTTAGGATATGGTCATGGCTTGTACCTAGGTGCTCTCCCAACCCCTCCTAGGAAGGCACCTAGATCATACTGGGTCAATGTGGATTAAGGCTGTGACACTGGGATTAAGGCTATGGATGTTGGAAGCCCCACCCTGGGTGTGGGCAGAGCCAATCAGCCTAGATGGAATACAACAGAAGAGAGGAAAGGTAGGCTTGCTTGCTGCTTCTGCTGCTGCTTGCTGCTTCACCATCTCATGCCTGGTTACCATGGACTATTTCTCCTCTGTGATGTCCCTCTGCCATGTATTCCCTGCCTCAGAGCCAGCCAACTATTAGTTGAAACTTCTACTGACTGTGCACTGAAATAAAACCTTTAGGTTTAGATGTCCATGTGCTTTGTATCCACAATGAAAAAAGAAACTAAAATGAGTACAACTAATTTTGTTATCTACTTCAGACACTGTATGACTATATTATTTAGAGCCAGTTGCTACAAAAGATCATTGGGTCTACAGAACAGAGGCAAAGGGCCAGTGAGATAACTCAACGGACTAAGCACCTGCTTAGGCAAGCACAGGGCACCACATGCTGCACTGGCCCCACCCCTGCCCACATGCATGCTCAACTAGCCATCAAGAATGAGTGGGCTGCACACATCTATGCTGAGGAGGCTGAAAACAGGAGAATCACCACAAGTCCATAGAGACACTCTGTACCAAATACATATTTTTAAAAATCCCAGAGGTTCAAAGTCCTAGAGGGGAAAAAAATGGCTACAAAACCAAAGATGTCCTTATTTAATGTATTTTTGACCACTCCTATAATTAGAATAGGAAAACTTTGGATATCATATTGACAAACAGAGAAATCTGTATGCTCTTAAACTCTACCTATTGTATTGTGGTTAATACCTCTGGACAAATAAAGATTAATATTAAAGACAAAAGGCTCATGCCACGGCCAGGGAGAAAGCTCAGTGGCACAAGCACCTGCTTAGAAAGCGCAAGGTCCTGAGTTTAATCCTCTGTAAAAAAAAAAAAAAAAGGCTTATGCCAAATGGTCCTTAATTTTTTTTTCTGAAAGAATAAACAAAATCTGAAAGGTACAAATCGATATAGTAGAACAGAAAAAAACTGAATGTAAGAAATATACAACTGAGAAGAGGGAAAGGAAAAAAGAAAAAATGGAAAGGGAAAAGTCATGTAAGTATATACACAGGATAGCAGAGATGATTGTACTACTAATTTCTATTAGTTTTTTGAAGGTACGCTTAATGTTTAAAATTTTTACTTTGACCAATTTTATATGCTAGTGAGCAAGTACACTGCAGACAGCAATGTGCAATACAATGACCACTATGAAACCTTCCATCTTGTTCTTTCAAATGCGTATCATCTCTAATGTCTTATCTATTATTTTTATTCTGCCTTTAAACTAAGTTAAAAAATATAAAAAGGGCAAGGAAAAAATTAAGTTTTCTTAAAAGGAAGAGTTAATGTTTAACTGTTTAATCAGTCTTGCATGCCTATATCTGGTAGTCTGAACAACAAATTTGATGATAACAATATGTAACCAAGAACTAGTGGGCTGCACACATCTATGTGTGCACTAAACATTGCTACTTTTTTCTTTTTTCTTTTTTTTATGTATTTAGTACAGGGTCTGCAGGGTCTCACCACACAGATGGGACTCACAGTGATCCTCCTGTTTTCAGCCTCCCAAGTGCTGGGATTGCAGGGCGCACGCCCAGTCTCAGTGTCTCAGTGCACCCCGGGGGGGGAGGGCAGCAGACATGCTAGGGATCAAACTCCAGTCGCTGTGCCTGCCTGAGCAGGTGCTTTAGTCCACTGAGCTATCTGGCCAGCCCTAATTTTCTATTCTTGATTTGAAATTCTGTACCAGTTTTATGTTGCTTTGCTTTTGACTTTGTTCTTGTTGTTTGTTTTTGGTTTTTTTTCCTCTTTAAATAAAGTAAAAATCAATATTTATAAACTATTCTTCCAGGAAAAATAGCAAAACAATTTTTAATGAAGTTAGTACAGGGTCTACAGCATCTTACTACGTAGATCAGACTCATAGTGATCCTCCTGTTTTCAGCCTCCCAAGTGCTGGGATTACAGGGGTGCACCAACATGCCCAGTCTCCATTGCCCTCTCAGCATGCCCCAAGGAGTGGGGCTGGCATGGCTTGCCAGGATTGAATCCTGGTCACTGCACCTGCCTAAATAGGAGCTTTAGCTGAGCTATCTGGCTGGCCCTAAAGGCAAGCATTTTGCACTCCAATTCACCTTTCACCTTTTCTCTTTAAAAAGAAAAAAAAAGAATACAAAATAGCAATAAAAACAAAACAGCATTAGAAACAATACAAAATTTCACCAAAGTAATAGGAATTCAACAATGATTGCTGTATTGTGTGATGTTATCTTCAAATTAGTTGTTTAGGTTACCAGATATAAACGTGCAAGATTGGTTTAAATTTTATTATTTATTTATTTATTTATTTGGTGCAGAGTCTCGCTACATAGCTCAGATTTTTAGTGACCCTTCTATCTCAGCCTCCCCCACAGTGGGATTCCAGGCATGTGCCAACATATCCAGTTCTGGGGCCAGAATGGCATGTGATACTGAGGATCGAACCCAGGTCCTTGTGCTTGCCAGGCAGGCACTTAGACTGCTGAGCTATCTCCTCAGACCCTGAAAGATCGGTTTAAAAATAAACAAGACAAAATAACAAAAAAAAGTTATAAGAAGTTAAAAAGAAAAAATAAGAATAAAAAAAAAAATTTAAGCATTAACTGCTCCTTTCAAAAACCAGCAGAAATCAGCAGTGCAATTATCCAAATTATCCTGCATATATACATAAATATATCTTCTTCTCGCCCTTCTTTTGTCCTTTTCCTCAACCCAGTTTTTCCTTCCCATTAAACAGATTCTTTTCTTTCCACAGTGTACCTTTCAGATTATATTTACTCTTTCAGGTTCTCACACTAGTGAGACAATATGACGTTTTCACATGTTCACCTTCTCAAGTACAATCTATACCTATTGTTGCATTGTTCTGTTAAAGAAACTACAGTTTCTTAAAACCCAAGAATATAGTGCCCATTGAGATAAAAGGATTTCCCTGATCAGTTACAAAGCATTCTGAGTCAGAAGCCAATGGGTGACCTCGAGGGATGAGGGATGTGTGCTCATGTATAGGTGACTTGGTTATTTTGCTGGATTCTTTAAGGTAAAACAATAAGCAAATAACACTGCTCTGCTTTAGGGGTCAACCACCTTCTGCTTTTCCCATTCATGCACTCGTGAAGTGATCCATGCTCATGGATTGCTGTGTAATCTTTTACTCCAGACCCTAGAAATGGATGGTCTGAAAGACAGTGTCATAGGTGTAGCCATCAAAGCACTTTCTCCAGGCACTCGGCAAGTGTGATTCTTTCAATTTTTATTTAAGATTCCATCTGACAGTCTCTCACTGACCTTAGACTAGAGTTGGTTTCTGCATCCCGTGACCATCCCACACTTGACTCTTTTTTCTTGTTTTTGCCCTTCTAGCTTCAACACAAACAAGACCCCCAGGGTTAACTGGCACTGGCTGAGCCTGGTGGATTCTCAATTTGTTACCCCCAGGGCATAAGATCTGTTAATCTAAGTGTATAAAAAATTGTCAGCTTATAGTTTTTGTGATGGCATATGCTTATAATTCCAGCACTCTGGGAAACTGAGACAGGGGGTTGAAGTTGGAACCTAGCCTGGGAAATTTAGCAATTTGTTGACATTCTATCTCAAAATAAAAGATGAAAAGGACTTGGGACGTACCAAGTACCAGAGCCCTGAGTTCAATCCCCAATACTGAGTTTAAAAAAATACTGTGAGCTGTACTAACTCAGTCACCCTGGTCAGCTGCCCATCAACTTCCTCTCAGGACATTCTGTGGTCTCTCAGGATGATGTTAGAAGCCATCTAAATTGGAACTAAAGTCTTGGTGCACAGTTTTGCTCTGACATCGATGCAGCAGAGCCCTCTCGCTGCTGCCCTCCTACCCTTCTCCTGAGAGTACAAGGCTATCTCAGGCTTCATCTTACAATTGTTTTCCAGTTATTTCACTCATGCTCACATCACATCACTGTTGACATCAAATGTGATTTGCATTGATCTGAGGCTGCCATCCGGGTGAGCTCATGACTGTGTCACAATCTCTGTTGAGTACATAAAGAGCAGATTTTGAATGTGGGGGATGACAGAGCACAGAAAAATCACAGAAAACAATGAGAAACAATGCACACTCAGTATGGTAGGTTTAGACATCAAACATTTTTTACAGAGAACACAAAAGGTCACCAGTCTCCCACATCAAATACACAGACAATTTTTTTAAACAACTCCATTTCACTCTGAGCCTTGAACCAAGTCTAAAGTATGCGATTTTGTGAAGGAGATCCTAAGATAACTTTATTTCTCAAAACTGGAGGATGTTTGAGATATTAGAGGGGTGGGGAGAGAGAATGGCACTCCAATTTTTCCAAAGCAGTTGATATTGGGATAGCTGATCCTGAAGTGCAAAATTCCAAATTACACTCAGATGTCACCGGGAGGACAGAGTAGACTGGGAAAGGTGGCTGTATGCCCATTTGTGAAGAGCGAGAAGCCCCTTTGTACACAATTAAAGTTAAGCATGGCACCCTACGCTTCGTGCAAGATACAGTCTCTGCATTTATCTTGGCAAGGATTCAACAAGGAGATGGGATTTGGTGCTATTAGCAAGAAAATGATCCTTTGCCTGTATCATCTAGTTTGAAGAAAGCGGGTGGAGACGAAGGCTTGCAGGCTGAGTTCCCGCCGACCTTAACTGGAATAATTTGCTCCCTTTCACATCTGCAGCTGTGTCCTCCTCGGGGAGTTGTCCAACAGAATGTGATTTTAAACATCTGTCAGCTAAATCAGAGCTCCAAATTTAGCACTTGGGAACATCATGTGGATTTGTGATGCTCTCTGGAGAACACCGGCTCCATGAACCGAGCTCACAAGAGACAGCCAGGGGGGAGGGGGGTAACTCTGGTTGATAATTTCATCTATGACACATTTAATTTGGCTGTACATTTGTGAAAGTTATGTAAAAGGAAAGAGCAGCCGATTCCTTGCAAAAGACTTCTGAATTGCTGTAAGATCAATGGGGAGAAGGGATCCCTTTACCCTGGGGAGCTATCTATAGTCTTAGCCAATCATCTGCCTGGTTTTTATCTGAACTTCCTCAAATTCTAGTCTCCACTTTGAGCTTTCTGTTGTAAGTAAAACTCCAATCCATTCTACCCATCCTGAAGGAAGAGAAGTTCTGTCTAGTCATCATTTTTGTTGGCCACCTTTGGAGATGTCAAGTAGCATGTAATAGTCACATGATTCCTTCAGTCCTTGGACTGATATTTGAAGAGATGCACCACTGTTAAGAAGAATGATGAGGCCAGGTCTTTGCTGAGACAAATACCTGCATGATTGGCTAGGAATTTGGAACGCATAAAGCAAAATGTAATCAGTCCTATCAACCCCTGAGATCATGGTACCCTTGAAAGGAGGCAGGGGGAGAAATAGACTTGTAATGCTTATCAATAGACTCATTTATCACAGTAGACAAAGAATTGTGAATTTGCACTTCTTAGATTAGTAAAAACTCAGCCCTTTACATCCATTTCGCCATTAAGCCTTCCCTGATTCCTCAGACAAAATTAGTTACCCCAAAGAAGCCTATGTATGCCTCTGGTGTGGTATTAATGTATGGTATTTTTAGGAAGTGTCTTCAAATGCCACTGTGATCTCTAAGGAGGAAACCATAGTGTTCAATTTGTACTGCACACTTAGGATTAAGATAGGCTTAGATAGTAGAGAACTGACATTGCACTGATGTCAACTGGTGCATGAGTGACAGCCATCAGCTTGAATTGCTTAAGAGTACATAATCTCAAAGCAAAGAAAGGTGGTTTAGGATATGGTTGATGACAAAAGTAGACCCTTACAGATGTACCACAGGTAATTCACAAGTAGATTCTGAAAACACACATGTCCAAAGATAACTGACTCAACATAGGTGTCCCTTGCTATTGAGGAAAGGGCAGACCTGGTATATGTATCAAAGGCCAAGGGAAGACAGCCATGAGACAGGACATGGAGGACAGTACCATCTACATGGGGTGCTTTAAGGGGGGTGAGAGCTGAGCTTTTGTCTCAAATATCTTCTTGCTGTCACTCAGTGTTTGGTACTTACTCTGGAAACCTGGTAATTCTTCCCTCTATCACCTCCCCTCTGTGATGACAGACTTACCTCGGAGGCCACGTTAGGGTATAGTTAAAATCACAGACTACAGCATGTCAAGACTCAATTTTCAGACCACTGAGGAATTATCCTGAGAAAATTACTATTCTTTGAGATAGCCTCTTAGGGCTGAAGGGATTAAATACAAGGGTGAGTAAAGTATCTGACATAGTAACAAATGTTCGATATGGTCAAAATTATCATCATCACCATAATTAATGTGTGTCCTGGTTTGCAAGTGATAAAAGTGAAACAAAGGTGGCCTTAGTGAAAAACACAGGTGTGTCTCACAGAAACGAGAGCAGGAGTATACCTGGGCCTCAGGGACATGCCAGCACTTCTGGCCCTCCCGGCCCATCTGCTTCAGGGTCTCCCTCAGTTGCTGCTTCTCTCAGGTTCACATGGTCATTCCAGAACTTCCTAACCTGCCACGTTGCAAGTCTGCCTCCCCAGAAAGACACTCACGAATGCTTTTCCTGTCCTCAATGTCACATTTCTATGGGAAAGACTCAGATAGAGTCAGCTTGAATTAGTGCCACTTCTGTTTACTCAGCTGGTGGGGGTTAGGCTTGTGTAGAGGCAGGGGCCACTGACAATAGGGCCCCCAGGAGACGCCAGATGTGGAGGGCAGTTGGAAGTGTCAGACAGATGTTACCACAAGGTGGGCAGATACTGCACAAGTTACCTTCATACTACTAAGGTCATGAAAATGGGACATTTAAAACTGTGAACAAATGTCTAAAATGTGCCGCTAGGTGGAGGAAAAAATATACATATATCATAATCATAAACAATACTCACTTGCAAAGGTGAAGATTTATAAGGAACACAAAGAAATTGTTTTACACACAAAGAAATGTTTTTATCATATGTTTTGTGATGTTTTAATGCCCTTTGGTTTAATAACAAAACTCTGTTGAATGTGAAAAGCTCCTACAAGGATTAATAACCCTCGAGCCACTGTCACCTAACACCTTGGTGACTATTACTTGATAGCTGGCTGAGAGCCAGCCCTTGGGGACAGACCCAGGCCAGGGGTGGGAGGACCCAGGGGCCAAGCTCCTTGCTCTTCTCAGTGTGGACTTCTCAGAGGCTCTTACTTCCTGGAGAGGCAGAGATCTGGCTCTGAATCCTGAAGCCTCCATCGTATTTTTACAAAATGCCAGTAAATTCTGGGCCGGAGACAGGGCAGCTACTAGAGAACTCCTTTGGTAATAAAAAGGCACTGGGAACATTGTGAAAAGACTGGTGCCAATTTCTGAAGGCCCTACAGGCATCTTATAGAAACGTTTCTATAGAAACAAATAATCCCACGCCCACTCCAGCAGCCTCTGAGCCCAGCTGGCACTGGGTCCCCAGGTCCCACCCCTGGGCCCAGTGAGGATAACCCGGGAAAAGTCTTTCCATTTTGTCTTTGGCATCCGGCTTCCTCTAGTCTGAATGTCAACGTGCTGCTGCTTCTAATGTTTCCCTTAGGGGTTGGGTAGGACAGATGGTCACTGTCATGTTAGAGCCAAAGACTTATGAAGCAACTTTGTGAGCATTGTGAGAGCTTAACTCCTACCCCAGAGACGGGACCCCTGGAACTCTGGCCTGGACAGGGACCGAGGTTCTGAAATGCAGTGGGTAAATCACATCTACGGCTCTGCCTGCAGAGGAGGCGCAGTGTTTTTGAAATTACTCAAGTTGGCTGCCTGAAGACATCACCCAAATGTTCCTTTAAATACTGCTTTTATCTTCAGCAAAGCTATATACGGCCAAAGCTCTAGAAAAAAAGTCTTTTCAGCCTGAGGGCTCGGTGTGAGTCTTCAATGCCCAGGCCTGAGGGATCCTGAGTTCTGCTCCTGGCGCCATCCCACTTGGCTCTTGTGACAAGTGCCTGAAGTGAAGCCCTAAGTATCACGAGACTGCAGTTCAGCAGTGCATACCCATGGCCCGGGCCTCTGTGTCCTACTGTGGGTAGACCTGCAAAATTATGTAACGCATTTATAAAATGATGATACAGTCATTAAAGTAGTTGATTCAAACAATGACCATAAACTTAGTGGCTTTGAGCAAATGGTATTTTACTGATAGAGGTCAAAAACTTGAAATCAGTGTCACTAGGCTAACATCAAAGCATCAGTAGATTGTGTGACTTCCTAGAGGTTCCAGGTGAGGCTCGGGTGATTTGTTTTATTCTGGTTTCCAGAGGCTGCCTTCATCTTTTGCCTGGTGGCCCCTTCCATCTGCAAGCCAGCCATGCCAGGTTGAGTTTCTGGTTACATCATCCAAATATTGACTTTTCTGCCTCCTTCTTCAACATCAAATGGATCCCTATGATTATCCTGGACCACATAAGTAGTTAGGATAATTTTAAGGTCAGCTGACTAGCAACCTTAATTCTACATGCAACTCCAACGCCTCTATGCCTCTTCGCCAAGTGGTATAACATGTTCTCAAATCCTGGGAGTTAGAATGGGGATGTCTTTAGAGAAGGCATTTTTTCACCTATCACAAGCACTTGCAATGCACCAAATTTAAACATTTTTCACAAAATACTCACTATAACCCTATGAAACAGGAGCCTTTATTGTTCCAGTTTTACACATAAGGAGATCAGGACTCTGAGGCACACAGTGACAGACCAGGCACTCACTGTCAGGCCTATCCAGCTCTGCTAGCCAACTCTACAAACTCACCATGTTCTTCCTCACTTAAAGGCCTTTATATACATTACTGCTTGTGCCCAGCACTCATTTTTGTCTTTCATCCAAGTACATTCTTCTCATTTGTCAAATTCTTACCTGTCCCTTCCTTGGAGAGGACTTCTCTGATATCACAGATGAGGTCAGGCATCTCTGTTGTATAGATAATAATTATGCTTGATCACTTAAAAGCATTTCTGCCTTTTAAAGAATAAGACACCATCCTTATTTTTTAAAAACCTGCAAAATAAAATCAAGCCATGTCATGGACAGCCTCATCTCTTGCTTTCTGCTTTTTCCCTAGCTCTGGCTGTACACACTTTCTTTCAGCTCCTTGAACTCACTAGGTCTTCTCACCGCAAGCCTTCTGCACGCACCTTTCCTTGAACATGGTTTTCCATTGCTTTGCTTTGTCAGTTCCTTATTCTGCAGGCTCCTGTTTAAAGGGTCTCTCAAGAGTAAGGGGCCAGCAAGATAACTCAGCGGTCTAAAGTGCCTGCTTAGACAAGCTTAGGCAAGCACAGGTTCAATCCCCAGCACGACATGCCATGTCAGCCCCACCCTCAGGGCAGGCTGAGCTGGCAAAAAAAAAGAGTAAGGCAGCCCACCCACAATACCTTCTTAGGCACAGTGTAGTCCCTGATGACACTTACCATCCTGTTATGGTCATCATTACACAGTTTTTCATGTTTAATGTCATATCTGTCACTTTTTCAAAATTCCAGGGCTTTGTATGTCTTGTAGTGTTTCAGGGGCTACTTGTTAAATTAATTAAACTATAGAATTTGTGCCTGATCTCACTGAGGCTTTGGAGACATGGAAAACTAGCAAATAAATTATATTCAGAGATCATGGAAAATTGGGACATATTTTCACCTCTCATGTTCATCCTACCTCTCTTCTCTCTTATGGTCTCTACAGTCCACCCTTAATGAGTGAGGCTGGACAAAATCAGAGATACTAACCAACCCTCCCAATGCACAGTTACAAAGTGGATGAGTAAACCCTGTGCTTCAGTAAGCAGCTTGGATTTCTTGTTGCAGAAGGCTAGCACTTGTGAGCGCAGCAGGAAGAACAAAGAAATTGAGACGAGTGGTGTGGACTGGTGAGTTGTAATCTTCAGGGAGCATCAGAATGTCTTAGCAAGATTAGCTGTGCTTCATTTTAGAGAATCCCAGTCAGTAGCTCTGGAGTGACCTCAGGGAATTAGCATTTCTAGCAAGCTCTTAGTAGGTAGTTGGATGCTAGTATTCCTGGTGTTTGGACCATATTTTAAATAACAGTAGTGAGTGGTTCTCAAATTTTGGTCATTATTGCTGGGAGTCCACAGTTGCTAACATAGCACCGACCCTGGAGCTCTTCATTTTTACCAGCTCCCGCTAAAGTTTCAGAGGCACTTGCTTTCAACCTTCACTGAAATCCCCAAGGGAGTTTTAAAAACTATTAATGCCAGTGTATCATCCCTAGAGATCTGGATTGGATTCATCCGTAGTACTGCCTCAGCAGACGGTTTAAACTCCCTTAATGATTTGAATGCACAGCAAAGCTTCAGGACTATGGCCCTACAGCAGTGATTCTCAAACTTTAGTGGCATTAGTATCACTTGGAAGGCCTTTCAAGCCAGGGTGCTAGGCTGCAGTATCAGCTCCTGGTTTAGGCCACAAGGGCTAGAGCCCTAGAATTTGCATTTCTAAAAAGTGCCCAGGAGTGCTGACGTCATTGGTCCTGAACCCACACTTTAAGAGCTATGAATTTAAGAGAGGAGAACAAGGTAGTTTGACTGGGTCAGTGTTTCTGAGATTTGAAGGTTAATATAAATCACCAAGGAACTTGTTATAATGCATGTTTTGCATGGGACAGAAGGGAGGGAGGGAGGGAGGAGCTAGCGGTTGCTGGAGTCCATGATTCCAAGCTTTTCGATGATGCCGCTGCTACTGCTTCTCAGGGTGAGCTGCAAGCCAAGGCACCTTCCTACTGTTGCACACTTGGGCCATGCAATAGTGTCTTTGCACATATCCCAAGTATTTGCTAATTGCTGATTGACTGCTCCTTTGCATAGTATTGTTCTTGTGGAATACATTTCACACAGTGACTTAAGGGATGAAGAGGCTGACACATAGTACAATTTAGGGTTCCTATGTCCTTGACCCAAAACTGTCTTCAAAGTGCCACAATTTGCAATAAGCAATATATCTGTATGCTTACTCTACTTGCTTCCAATATTTTAGCCATGAAAGAAACAGGAAGGAACAGGGTGCAAGGAAGAAAAAGATTGATATAAACATGATAAATCTATTATATTACACAATGAATGTTTTGAAAAACAAAACAAAAACCCTGAATTCAGAGCAGTTGCTAAAAATCATGGCGCTATTCCCGGTGGGAAAGCAAAAGCAATGAAGGGTAGACTTGAGTACATCCTGCGTGCATATTTATGGAGCAGCACGTCATCCAACAACACTTCACAGGTTTTAAGCTGGCAAACTGAAGGGCTTTGAAGAGAAATAATGAGCTGAGAGGTTCATGACATGCTATTAAAAAGTTTGCGATTGGATTTGGAAACTCAGATGGGTCTCCAAGGTAAAGAGATCATTTTGGAGCCACTGCACATCAATATTGTTAAGCCCCAGAGCAGATATCCACAAGAAAGGTTGTTTTTGTCTCAAATTCTGGTTCTGACTGATGTGTGGCAAGGAGGCCACTTCACAAGGCAGACATCTAGCCCAGGAATGGCCATGATGTCACCCTTGTCTCCTGAGCTGCCCACCCCTGCGCAGGGGCACGCTGTTCGCTCTGTGATGCTTTAGCTTCATTCTCCCACCTGGGGCTGCGGTTGCAGCCAAAACAAAGTCAGCGGGAGGCTTCACAGCCACTGACTTGCTCAAGGTGCTCCAGCTCGCGGCAGGGCGAGATCGGATCGGGATGCAAGCGTTATAAACAAAAAGATACACAGAAAGAGAAGTCATGGGCTGGCGGGATTTGGGGTTGCCCTGGTGTGCGAAGCTTTCAGTTTTCCAGTCTGTAATTTGATGCTCTGGTTTGCCTTGGAGATTTGCAGTGTTTTTCTGGCAAATGCCATGGAAGAAAGCACCCTGTTCCATTCCGGGTGGTGAACCAGGGAGACCTCATTAAATTACAAAGGAGAATTTTAGGATATGAGATCATGAAAAAGAATAGAATTTGAAAAGAAGAAACAAGTACACACACACACACACACACACACACACACACACACGCAAAGTAACACATAACCAGACCAGCACAGGATGAATTTGTGAGCAAGCCACTTTTCCCATTGCAGATAATTCTTTATTCCTTTGAATGCTAGAGTCCTGTGCGCGTGCGCGCGTGCGCGCGCGCGCGCGCGCACACACACACACACACACACACACACGGTCTACAGCTGCCACCATAAAGCCAGGCTGCATCACAAGTTAAGTCAGAAAGGCCCAGTGACTGTGCTGTGATCCTGACCTCGAAGTCTAGGATTGGAAGCTCTTCACCCAAGATAATTCTATGAGCTCTCTTCTCCCCACCCCGCCCATAAATAACCCTCCCCCCAGGCCTTTAGAACTGAAAGAAGGATGGTGCTGAGTAATCACATCATGGGACCGTTTATGAATATTAGGGGGAAAGGAAGTGAGGATTAAAGTGCTATGCTAATTAAAAGTAACAACTCCTGCTGCTTTTCCTGCATTCTTCACAAAAGTCACATGGGTGACGGTACATATCTGAGCCTGCCCCAGCCCAACTTGGAGATGGGAAAGTATTTGTTTTGTATGGGCAGAACTGTATGCTCTTTTTTTCTTCTTCTTTCTCTCTCACTCCACTGTGGGAAAATGAACTTATTTTCAGTCACCCCTGACATCTGACCACTCAGCTGATCACGAGGACACTGTGGTAAGCCACAGCTCAACTTGAAATTATCTCTTAGGCACAGTTCCTGCCCTTTGGATGGCACCACCGCTAGCTCTCAGCTTGGCTTTCCTCTCCAGCGGTTCCATTTTCCTTTTCCTCCTCTGCTCAGAGTGAGTGGTCTTACATTTATCTTCCACTTGGGCTTGTCCCCAAAACAAGCTAGGCACAGAAATGACAGCTGTTTTCCCAACCAAAGCCTCAAAAGTGGCTGGTTCATAGATGGTGTCCTTCTCCTAAAAAGAAAGGAAAAAGCAAACGGCATGAAATCTTTAAAATCCTGCAAAGGTGGTGGGGGGAACAACTCTCTTGATTAATCTCAAGATGATTCAGCAGGGCTTATACATATTCCTTCTGTTTGAATCATCTTGTTTTTTGTAGCTGTTTTACACCTCCAGGATCCTGCCATCTGCCCACTCTAAAGAAACAGTCAAGCATTCCAAAAACAATAGCTGAAAGGAGAAAATTGTGATCAAATTCAAGACATCCACTTTTCTTCACCCCTCTGGTTACTACTGCTCTTCTTGGGGAGAAGACATTGCGGTGAAGTGCAGAGATTTTTACAATGGTGGGCTCACCTCTTAATAAGTCATTCCTCTTCTGCCTCGTCAGGCCATGAGGCTGACGGGAGAGAACTTGGTGTACAGACCTGGCAGCCCTGTTGGCTGAGGAAGGAGGAAGGGGGGTAGGTGGCACCCTGGGCAGCTCTGTCCTACTCAGACCTGGTGTGTGTCACTGGAATATAGGTCAGCACTGGCTGGACACCTCGCAGCAGGCTGGAAGCATGTGGACCCCAGCCCTGCCCAGCTTCTCCTGTCCACCCCACACATTCTTCCTGCCCAGAACAAGGTAATAAGCCAAAAAGCATGGAGAGAGGACTGCAGGAGAGAAAAAAGCACTCCTCCCACTGCGCACACAAATGCAGGGAAATCTAAAATGTAGCACACACTGCACCCGTTCTGGGGTTGGTCCAAGGTGCACGCTGACATTCATCTCGCCTGGTCAAAGGAAGCTGCTAGTTATTTGCGATTTGCTATAGGCCCTGCTCCTCAACTCTTGGCTTAGCTAGTAGAGCGGACAGGGAATGTGCATGTAGTCACTGAGGGCTATTGGAGAAACAAAACGATTTTCAACTGCCGGGCAGTTCAAGTGGAGGCAGTGAGTGCAGAAAATTTTGCTTCTGACAACAGAATGAAGGGACAGACAGCTACTGGCCTTGCAGAGAAATTATTGCTTTCAAGAGATGTTGACAAATGCTTTGGGCTGAACACTGAGACTCGGTTACTTCCCTTTCCCCCACGGTTCACAGAAGGATAAAGCTATTAATTGAATTGGATGTTTTCTTACGAATTAAAACATTGGTATCCCGATTAGGGGAAACAAGCATTGCTAAGTTAGTACTAAGCAGCTGGAAATATCTAAGCTCAGGCTTTGCCTTTGTAGAAATGAAAACATAAATGCTCACCAAAAATGTCCTGTTGACTCTCCAATTCGGTGAACTACGCATGTCCAAACTGAAACCCAAGATGTCTAGGTTCTAGGATCTAATTGTCTTTGGACTAAAACAATGAAAATAAATTGGATGAACAGAGGTTCTAGGCCTAAAAGTTCAGAAAGCCAGCAGAACATCACAGAGAACTAGACATTCTTTAATTAGGCAGAACGCCTTAGCAGTAATCTTATAAATGTGAACTTATCATTTGAAAACAGATACGTTTGTGACTTTCCCCATCCTGTGCATTTAACCTAGTGAGTCTGTGCTGTGGTCCTGGCCCTGCGCAGAGAGCACCTTCATACACGTATGATTCAGCCCTCGCGAGAACCTCAGAAGGTCAGATACTGTTACCGCTGTCTTACACATGAGATGGAAAAGATTTTGTTTGAAGAGTAGGTTAGAACTGGAATTCAAACTCAGCTTTCCTGCCTGCCTTGTAAGTTTCCCAGCCATTCAGCTGCCTTTTATAAATAGCATTTTATTTTACTTATTCATATGATTGTAAAGTGTTAGTTCCCGGAAGACAAAAGCTGGAAACTAAAACAAAAGTTTCTTTAAATCACCTACTTGCAATGTTTTACCTGAACTTGAAAGTTCTAAAATGTATCTGGATTGGTCATACAATATTATCCACCACCCGATTAAGTGGAACATTTGTTTATGAATAAATGCTCTCCAAGGGAGACATATAATGGGATTAATGTATGGCCTAGTATTTAAAATGCATCAGACTGTCCAGACATAAAATTGTCTGGGCTTTATAAGCAGAAAATATTGGCTTCAGAATTCATAAAATTAGAGATGGTAACAAACAAGTGGTTCAATTCTAGACACACACTGACCAAGCTGGAAGAGCCAGGTGCCTCCATTTGGCATCTTAGCAGGAGGGCTTGGGAGCCGCCAGCTCTTTACACAGAGGAAAGGGTCATAGTGCAATGTTGTCTCTCCTTTTTGCCTTTTCTGTTTGAAGAAGGAAAGATTGAAGGCACGAGAAATAAAGTAAAAAAATTAGAGCTACAGAGGTGAAAATAAGGGCTCAGGTCCAGGAGGAGAAGCAGACACAGATCCAAAACAAGATGAGCAACAAAAGAGCAGAGCAACAGAGCAGAGAAGAAAGCGACGCCCCATAGAGAAACACTAAGAAAGGGCCAGGCAAGCCTTCACAAAGAGGAAAGCTTGAGCTGAATTTAAAAACTGACTGAACGGCTCAAGAAAGAGCAGGAAGGAATACGTGTCCAGAAACTAGTGACACTTGAGGCGCTAGAACTCGGATGTGGTGTGGAGCCACTGACTGGCTTAACAAGTAAATTTGAGTTTCAGAAAAATTAGTCCTGTAGTGTTGTCAACCATGAGTGGTTGGTAGTCTGATCAACAAAATGAAAAACTGGTTGCTTCAAAAAAAAAAAGTCATTAAATAGACAAACTCCTGGCATGACAGATGTCTTTAAAAGGCAGAAATACCAAAACATAAATATAAACAATGATACTGAAAGAAAAAAAAATGTTTAAAAATTGCAAGAGAGTAACATGGACAATATTAGGTCAATATATTTGAAACTTTTGATACACTGTACAATTTTTAGAAAGCATAAATATGAAATTCACCTGAGGAAAAATTGAGACTTAGTAATGTGCCTCAAAATATACCGGTTGCAGAAGATTTTTCAGGCAATTTTTTTTTCAAAAGAAGGAAATAATAACCTTTTAACATCACAAAGAATAGAGAAGTATTTTGCAAGTATTTACAAAGCCATTAAAATCCCAATACCAGAGCCAGGTAAGCACAGAGAATCACTCTTACTTAAGGACAGAGATGCAGAAATACTATTAGCCATCAGTCCAAAGTTACTGTGTATATGAACATCATAAAATAAATCTTACATGGGGTCCAAGAATTACATCACATTAAAAAAATCAAGTATGAAAGTTGTCACATTGAAATATTACATAGCTTAGAAAACATCAGTGACAGTCTACACCTCTTCATGACCAAAAACTGAAGCATTTGCCAACTAGTTTGAATCATTGTTCCAAGGCTTTTTTTTTT
>NDGM011178795.1:0-15701 GCA_002564305.1 Octomys mimax | reverse complement strand
AAAAAAAAAGATATGAAATAAAATTACAATAGTTAAAAAGTGGGTTTTTTTCGTATTTTAGTACAGGGTCTCACTATACAGATCAGACTAGTAGCGATCTTCCTATGTTCAGCCTCTCAAGTGCTGGTACTACAGGCGTGCTCCATCATGCCCAGTCTCAGTCGCTGTCTCAGCGCACCCCAGGGGTGGGACCAACACAGCAAGACATCAAAAGTGTTTTCTAGTATAACTCAGAAGTCTAAATTTTTCCCTTCAGTAGCAAAGAGTTTCCATGGCTGGAAACCATCTACCCAACACTCTGTTCAAAAAGGGTTTCTTTTCAGAAGGCAGGAAGATAATGCAACCAATTAAGTAGAATGGCTAGTTGAATATACTGTTGTACATGACAGTCATGTGAATTTAGAAATTACTTAGTATGCCAAATTTAGAATTTGAGAACACTGTTTACATCTATGTGCCAATACAGATTAGCTTGCTTTCACTCCACTCCTATTGCCTTTTTCTTAGTTACATTTATCAGTGGCACCATACTAACATTTCATTTGCTTAATTCTACTCTTTGAAGACAAAGCAAATGAAAATTCATGCACCATCCTCCTCCTTACCGTCTCTACACCTGCTAGATCACATTTCCCTGCCCTTCAGCAGGGAGCTTAGGGTTTGAATCCTGTGTAAAACCCTTTCATTAAGTTTCTCTGTATGATTCTTACCAGTGAATGTTCATCTGAATTCCATACTGCTCCTCTTTCTCTGCTTTAAAGAGTCTCTCAGTATATATCCAAATTTTTCCCTGGTGTTATTTCAAGTATATGTTGGAAACTCCTAGGTCTCAACATTCCAAATTGATCTGTTTCTCAGACCTGAATCCTTGACCCCTTTGCCTCTCTTGACTTCAAATTTAATAAATTAACAATACATGGTTTACCTTCTTCATGTGTTTTCGGCCTCCCCCTTTTATAGCCATTGCCAACATGCTTAGCTATGGCTCTGTCTTACCTATGTCGGCAGCACAGTACCCATCTGTTATCTTCTCCGTACTCTTTCCTACCACACCAAGTCCCCCTCCTAATTTTTCTCCCATTTTATGTTTATTATATCACATCTTAATATAACATTTTTAATATAACTCATTCACTCATGTTGTACTCTTGTCGCTCATTAAATACTGAGTCTGTATCAATAGTGTTTGATTTCTTGTTGACTCCATAGTACTAGCTATAAATGCTTAAATTACATCTATATGAAAAATATATGAGCAGATAGATGAAAGGTACAGGCTGACGATTCCTACCTAAATGCTGATGGTCAAATGAGTACAAGGGCAAGGATGACAGTGGGTCATTGAAAGTGAAGCATATTGTAGTGGCTACCTTAGCTGAGCTATCGAGAAGCTCTCTCTCTCTGCCTTTCATCTTTTAGAAGGAGATCTTTATTATATGCAGGATAATTCAAGAACTTTATATAGAACTTAAGAATAACCTCAATATAAGATTCACTGAAATACTGCACTCTAGATGCATGAAATAAAATTATTATAAGAATATATACATAAAGCACAAATTGTTTCTTGAATTCCAGAGAATTTAAGAAATCCTGCCCAATGTTCAGTTCATTTACCGCATAGCTGTGGATGTGTCTAAATGGATTCATATGGTGTGATAGCAATCATGTATCCAAGTAACTTCCCATTTTTTTATTAGGCAGAAGTGTTATTAAATTGCTTCTTAGGGGTTGGGAAGATGGCTCAGTGGAATAAGCGCTTCCCTGGCAAGTGCAAGGGCCTGAGTTCAATCCTCGGTTCCACCAAAATAAATAAATAAATAAATAGCCTCTCAGCCTTTTGGCTGAATGTGAAAGTATAAAAGTAGAATAAATATAAAATTTTAATAAGCATTATTTTTTGCTCAGAAAGGTTAAAAATTAATTTATACCTAATAAATTCAGAGGTTACAACATACAGAATTATTTTTTCAATAGTAAAAATTCTGGATTACATATAATACATTTTCACATCAGAGTGAATTTGTGGAGTCTAATTTGGTTTGGATTATTGAAGGAAGAGACTGTTGCTGAGGGGAAAAATTACATGAATGTATGCCCCAGAAATTTTATGTAAAGTAGATCCTTCATGTCTAGTTACTAAAAAATATATTTTTCTCTCATTTTGGGGTTACTTTGTACCTGTAATATGTAACTTTCTGAGAAAGGAGCAGATATTTGTAGATATTGTCTTTGTATTTAAAAAGGAAAGAGTATGTTTTAGACACATGAAACTGTTTTTAAGAGTCAAAAGCTTAAAGCACAAATTTTGTTTGCTTGATGGACTTTAAAAGATAGCATTTAAAATTGGTTATTGTTGTTCAGTAGGGGTAGAGAGACCACATTTTGGTCTAATACAGCTACAAGCACCCATTTTTATCAACAACTTCACTATTAGATCAATGAGAAATCATACCCGAGGAGGAAAGCCCATCGAGCAAAGAGACCAATCATATCAGAATTAAGACTAAATTGAAAAAATTTAAACCAAGGAAGCCAATTTCGCTTCTTTTCAGAGTGAGATGCAAATCTATGCATCTTAAATGGGATGTGGGCAATTTCCTGGCCACTGAGCAGCAGTGTGGTGCGCTGCGCAGTCCAAGCTACCTGTGGGTGCTGCACTCGCTTTAAGAAATTGCATTCAAAGCATTCAAATACATTATGGAGCCACAAGAAAACTCAGAGTGATTTCTTTCTCACGGAACAAAGTAGCTGCTTTTTGAGCTCAGATTCATTTTGCAGTCTTCCTATGTTGAGCCTGCAGTACAGACCTGCACACCTGCACACCTACACACATGTGACATTCTCCCAGACATTCGTGCATTTCTTTGTGTCAAACTCAGCCATCAGCTAAAATTTATGTTTTACTTTGGGCACTAATTTACTTCACCAACAAAGTGCCTGTCACTCCATTTACAAAGAAATTGTTTTTATGTAAGATCAGTTAGTCATTTCATATTTGATATGATATGACATAAAATAAAAAAAAACAATGTAATCATAAAGTGATGACATCCATGTTTTGTAACACAGAACAGGTATTTTCATCAGATATAACCATATCTATTAAATTAAATACAGCCATCCAAAACTGAATTTGTAGAATATTGTTTCTCTATTAAATTATATAACATTTTATTTAAACAAATATAATATAGCTTTGCAAGTAGACCATGGTAAAAATGTTTCGCAGGAAAACAGTTGCAGCAATGTGCACTAAAATTGAATCTAACTGCAAAGATGAATGCAGTAACTACACATTTAGAAAACAGCTCTAAGAATAAAGCTATTTATAAGCAATTAGTATATATGCATTTTGTTAGAGGAAAGAGAATTTATTTTAAATGGGATGTATTGACTCTTTAGGCATAACGGTTCTAGTTCCCAGGTAACGACATTCATGTATGGCAATTCACTTATTCACATGTGTCAGGTTTTAGCGTCCAGCTGTTTCCTAATGTTGGAGAGTGAAACGTGGGGTTTGAAGCGGTACTGGGGACAGACAGTGTTTCCTGTCAGAGACTAGCAGATGCTGATATAATTTCATACCCATGGAAGACAGGGCAAATATAGACTAGCATGAAATTGCTTTTGCAGAGTTTTCAAGCCAGATGTCCCTTGGCATTTACACGGAGAAAGTCTACTGTGTACGGAGTTGCAGATTTTTGTGTGCATGTTCTCATCCATGGTGTGCAGTCACGGGTGTTTTGACAGCCATCTGCTCAGGCCTCACTTTCTCTATTCAGCCATAACTAAAATTAAACATGCTTCAAATTAGAAAGTTTCAGATAGTTTTCATTTTAAGATAACAAAAATTGCCCCTCAGTCTTAAAGCTGGAAGGCTTGTTTAGCAATGACCCCTAAATTGAAGGAGAATGTACCCTCAATAGCTGTGCAAAATAAGTAAACTTGTTGAGAATAGATACTGTACCTGACCACTGATCAACTTTCTCTTAATCTTGTGCCAGACTGTCAACTAGATACTGAGGAAGTCACGACCATGTGTGCGTCACACTGGAAGGGCTCAGTCACCTTTCCTTGCACACAGCAAGCAGTGTATAAATATTTGTTGAATGAATAAAAGAAGGAATGAATGGCTATTAGAATTCACATCCACATATAATAGTTGTACATGTATTTGTGCACAAGTGATAGGCTTTAGCCATTGGAACTATGTTCCCAAAAACGTGTGTGTCTGTGTGTGTGTGTGTGTGTTACAGAGAGAGAGAGACAGAGACAGAGACAGAGAGACAGAGAGACAGAAAGAGATAGAAACAGAGAAAGAGAGAGAGAGCAAATAAGAGAGAATGTGTGTGAGAGGGAGATTTGTGTATTATAAGTGAACAAATCTGTTTGCTAGAAATCTTTGCTGTCTGTGTACCTTCTGATGGCCTGGGTATATTAGAAATTTAAAAGATATGGCATTGGTTCTAATGTCATGAGCACATCAACACAAAAGGATTCAGAGCACTTTTATTTTTATTTTTTATTTTATTTCTTTATTTTTTAACTTATGTGTTTGGTACAGGGTCTTGGCATGCAGCTTGGACTCATAGTGGTCCTCCTGTTTCAGTCTCTCCAGCACTGGGATTAAAGATGTGTGCCACCACGTCTGGTTTCAGTGGCCCACTAGAGAGGGCCAGCTTGGCATGTGGTGTTATGGGTTGAACCCAGGTCCTCATACTTGCCAGGTAGGCACTTAGACTGCCGAGTTATCTCCCCAGCTCTGAGAGCATTTCTAAAACAACGTATTATATGGTATAAATTGATAAAGACCATGAAAGAATGTGGATTCATTTAATCCAGAGAATGATTTTGAACTAGTTTTGAAGGAAATACTAAATCAAGACTAAGGAAGAGTAATTTAGTTAGGGAACAGAACAGAACCAATAGAAGGTAGAGAAGGACCTGGTGCCTTATTAGTAGGATAGGGAAATTGGACTAGAACATAAAATTTTAATTAAGCATATAATGAAATAAAATTAGAACATAATTAGAGAAGAAAAGTGATCCACAAGGAGATTATAAGATACTTGAATTACCTAGATGAAACTTTGCTATTTAAACTAAGAATCCAGTGAGAATTATTCAAAGCCCTGGACAGAGGACGTCTGTTGACCTTTATTGGCAATAATACACAAAAATCTAATAGGTCATGCCAATCTCTGTTTTTAATAAAAGCAGAGATTTAGGATATACCAATAATGCAAGATAATAATATGAATTTAACACATATTTGAAAAGCAAGAATAAGACCTGATGACTAGAAAATACGAGAATATAAATCTCAGATAATCCCTAAACTATGAGAACACACAAGCACACACACCATACACATTACATTGTCATATATTAAATTATAAATTTCTTTTGTTCTTTGCTGAAGTGTGAGACTTCCTGATGAAGTTGGAAATCATTTTTATATGTTTCATTGGTACATGAGTTAATTCATGTAGCAAATACTTTGGAGGACTTTCTTTGGCCATATATTATTGCATTAATCAGATATATTATTACATAAGTTTTCAATTTAATTCAGACAGAGAAAGTAGGTAAATATTATGATTGTCCAAAAATCTTAAGGCTCAAAATCTTCCTCTCAGTTTGACAAATATATTAATTTTTAAGCTTCACATGGTAGGAAAATTCATATCTCTAAAGAATAGCACTTTACTGAAGATGGCTGCTGTTACTGAACAAATATAGAGTATTTTGAAATTACTGCTTATATCTCTTGTTTCAACATGCTTGAGACAAGTTAGTGTTCACAGCTTTGTGAGTGAATAAATCTATATATGGAGAGCATGTGATTCAATAAATTGCCCTTCTGGAGTTTTAAATAAATGTTGGAGCCTGAGCGAATATAGTGCTTAGATTTAATCTTGTAAAATTGTCTAAATTGAAGCTTTTGGAATAATAACTCTTTGTTATTTTTAAATATTTTACTAAATTAATTAGCTTTTGGAATATTTCACTTTGTTAAGTAACTTTCTAGCCATAATCCATTCTGATAGTAACCATGAGATTTCCACACTTACACAGACAAAGGTGACCAAACCCTGGCTGCTTTTCCATGACCAAATCCACTACATATATGTCCATTCACAAATAATCTCAGACTATCATACCATGGCAGGATATTAGATGGTGCAGTGTGTCATTAAATTCATCACCAGAACAAAGATAGGCGCAGTGTTACTTAAACATACGAGGGAGACCATTAAGCACGAGCAAAGGACACACACGAATCAGAAGTTTCAAAAATCACAAGAGCCTAAAAGAAAGTGGATGGAGACATCACCAGGTACAAGTGTGCAGGAAGAAGAGCTGGTGAAGCCGCCGTGATCCAAGAGCTCACACAGCGGCAGCGAAGAGCGCTACTGATCTCATAAAGTGCTCCGGAGGATGAGTAAGAGTGTGTGTGTGCGGCAGCGTGGAAACCGCAGAAGGGCTTGGGACAGCATGATACTCTTGAAAAAGCAAATGAACTCTGGCAAGTTGATCAGGAATCTTTAGCCATTACCAGAATGCCATCCGTAACACATTTTAAGAAGGAATGGTTCATTTTTTACTACCTCCCAGTATCGTCCATTCGTTAGATGGATGCTTTCCTTCACTCCCAGTAACATTCATGCGGGAGGAAATCATGTTGACTTCCCTCTGTCAACAGGGATAGGACAGGGAACCAAAGATGCTCCAGCATTGCAGTTGGTCATCATCAAAAGCAATTTTCTTCAAGTTACAAGGAATAATTTCCAGGTCCTCTCTACTTATGTCCACACTCATTAACCTGGTGAAAATAAGGCACATTTGGAGATCCAGAAATATGTACAGTTTTTTTTTTAGTCTCAGGACCCGAAAGAAAAACAGGAAATGTAAAAGTAAATTAAGTTTGGAAGCAACACAAAATTGATGACAGTAACTGAGGGGGGACTATTATGGCAAACTAATTTTTATTGAACTTTGAAAGCAATTTTCAAAAACACTTTTGAAAAACATATTGATTTTGAGGAAAGGTGTGGCCTTCCCCCATGGCTCTAGGGACACCAACGGTAGATGGGTCTTCTGCTCCCCACTGCACACCATATGCCTATCCAGTGTGACAGAAAGGCTTGTGATGGGGGCTTTGTTTTTGTTTGTTTTTTTGTTTTAGATGAGCAGATGTTTTAAATGATGGGGTCCATACAGAATTTCTGTAAAAGTTTGAACTAATACGATTAAATCAATTGACAGAATTGAGCTCATTCATTAATTTTTATGACTATTTACTGAATACCTATTTGATTCAATGATTATAGCTGTCTCTGAGAAGAAAAAAAATTAATTAATCTTGCCCTCTGCGTTCAGGCAACAGAGTTTAGTGGTCAGGGAATGTTGGTTAAAAGCTCCTGTCAAAACATTATTATCGCTGTAAGTTTCTACGTGCTTGGGTAAATGAAGAGCATCGTTAGCAACACTGTGCTAAATGACTGTAAAATGCTGATTTTTTTTTTTTACTTCAAGCATTTATAAAAGGAAACAGAATATTTGTGAGTTTTCTTGCATATTTATGTGTGTATTCAAACAGCTGCTGGAGGACAAAGTGTTTTGCTATAAACACTGTCAAATCTCACTTTGAAAAAAATTGTCTATAGAACAAGTATTTCCATAGATATACTAGAGCTGCATAGAATTTGCTTTTATAGCATAAAACAAAATTAGATGCCTGAGTCAGCTGTGAAATATTTGCCCATGCAACCTTCATTCTACTTCTTCACTGTGTGCACTGGGCTGAGGCCGGGTACAATTTGAAAGCAATAACATAATACAAAAGCTCTGGAGCAAGCTGCTGCTTAGGGTGACTTCATGTGTCACTGTTAGTTCAGTTATGTCTTCCGTGGCTTTGGTGGGAGGTACACTGAGATAATGGGAAATACTCAGTGAGTCAGTCAAACTCTTCAATTGTCAACTAAGCCAAACTAATCCCAGAAAGAGTTCAAAGTAGCTCACCAAAAACCCCACCAAATAAGAAAGGTTTTGTCTGTTTTCCAAGGCAGAAGATGGAAATCCAACTAGAGGCTATGAGTGTGGGTTTAGGAAGAAAATTAACACAATAAATTGTAAGGAAATATATTGTTTTACCGTTTGAAACTAGCATCATGATCATCATTATCATTATTATTATCTTTGTTGTTGTTATTAAGGCACTAGAAAAGGAAAAGAGGTACTTTTTAGTGTTTCTGTTGCCTTTTGTTTCAAGATTTATTTTTATTTTTTCTTTTTTGATGAAGAGAAGTTTGCAGTATCCTCAGGACTGGCCCGCAGTTTATCCACTGACTTCTGATATGAATTAACATTGGAAAACATTTTTGAGGCCTTAACTTGCCCAGCTGTTTGTGTGCTAGGCTCTGAGAACAGAGCCAGAAGCAAGGTGAAGACCCCAGTCTTCCTTCTTCATGAAACTTACATTCCCAGGGCAAGGGAAAGCCTTGAATAGGTATACCCTGTAATTAATGCTACACAGCAAAAATGAGGCCCTGTCGGGTTGGCATTGAAGGATCTCTTTAGGAGGAATGGGAAAGACCTCAGAGGGCTTAAGGGGCAGGCAGGAAACATCTGGGAACTACAGGAAGGCAGGAAGAGTGGAGGAAACTAGGAGCGTGGGTAGGTAGCAGAAGGCCCGAGGAGAAAGCCAGCACTTTGTCCCAGAAACTGAGTAACTTTGTGCTCTCTGAATGTGATCAGAGTGTGTTGTCAGCCAGGATCGTAGTTCTGAATTCTAACCTAAAAACAATTAGAATTGATTGAAAGGCTATAAGAAGTGGTCTGATTAGATTTGCATCTCAGAAAACTTCATTTCATTCCCCTAGAAAGAGGAAGCGAAAGGCGAAAGGGAAACAGGAGTCTATCACAGAGGCTGCTGTTGAAGTCTTAGTGTCACTGGGGCTCACAACTATCCTCATGTGTAGGCCTTGGCTCTTGAGGGCAGCAGAAGGATCTGGAATTTATCTTGCAGCTATAATCCTTTTTAGTGTTGCAATGGCATTGACAGTGACATCATTTTCGGTAGCAGAAAATGGGTTTGTGATGTAGAACACAGGAGCCAAAAAGAACTCCAAGAGCAGTGATAAGGGGTGTTGAGGTGCAGGTCGGAGCCCTGGACACCAGACGCTGTGCTCTGGATTAAGTCTGGGGTATGTGTGAGACTCGTGCATAGAGGATTCAGCCAGCCACTAGAATTAAACTTCAAGGATGCAACCAGCCTGGAGATAAAGTTGGGAAGTGTTGGCTACAGATGATGTATAGTGGCTTCGAAGGAGATGGAATTATCAGTGGAGAAGAATAAAACAAAGAATCCAGGCTGAGGCCCTGAGGAACTTTAGCACTTTTGAGAAAAGCAAATGAAAATAAAGTAAAGGAATGTGACTCCTCCATTCATCTAGGTCTGTTAAGCCAGGGTAAATAGAATGTAAAACAAGGTCTGTTTCCTCAGTAGAGCTAGAAGCTGTGAGCACCCTGACAGCACAACCAGAACTGCTCTTTTCCCAAGGCTGTTGCTTTCATCAAAGCACACATGAGCCCCTTCTGATAGTGTGGGGTGTGTGCGTGTGCTCGCGTGTGTGTGAGCGAGTGTGTGTGTGAAGGATGTAAATCCTAGTATAGAAAGTACTCTAGAGATAAGATCATATTTTAAAGATTTTTGAATTTTTAACAGCCAGCATACCCACACACTTTGTATTTGTTTTCTTTATTACAAACACTTTTCTTGTGGAATAATTGCCAATATGAAGCTCTAAGTTTCATGGTTAGTGATTTCAAAGTGTTTCGTAGTTCTTTTCCTTTCCTTTCCCTTTCCTTTTCTTGTGTTGGAACTGCACACAGAGCCACCAAAGAGACAGGTAGTGCATCAGCTCGGTTATGGAAGGCAGCCACAAGAGAGCAGGTCCCACGCATGTGCTCCGCTGACACTGAGGAGTAAGGTCGGAGGAAGCCGGGCGTGGTCCACTTCTTCCCAGCTGCCACCCGCTCAGTATGTATCTCAGATGCCCCGGTGCCAGCACATTCTGAAGAGTGGCCTGGTGAGGATCAGGTTTTCATCATAATAACTTTGAAAGCCAGTGGATGATCCAGGATTGTGGCACATCCTCATAGCAAAGCAGTTTGTGGCTACTCATTTCCATGTGTGGAACATAAGATTTCCATGAAAGTTCCAAGGACAGGAAATGGGACAGTGCTGTGTTTGCACGAAGGTAGATCCTTTAGTGACAGATGCAGGAATAAGTGGGGACTTGTTTCTTACTGAATTAGGTTTGAGGTTAGAATCCATTTTTCTAGTCCCAGAGATATCTAGCTAACTTTTTTTATTTCAAGAAGTGTAGTGATCATCAGTAGTGTGTTCCTCACCAATTTGTGAGTGATAGAGTGGTTAGGGTTGGCTTAACACATTATTTAGAGGATGCTGGAAAAGTCTACAGTATAAATGCCTTCCTTCTCCAAAGTCACTGCTTTAGAGATACATTATTGTGACATTTTGGTATATCTGTTAGAGTTCTTACCAGAAATTTCGACTATTATTTTCTTATGTATGTCTACATTTTAGGTCATGGCAAATTTATGAAGTAGTCTTAATTAGTTGTATGATGCTCTTCATCAGCAATTTAATAAAATCCTGTGTTTGTTGGCCAAGTGGGCAAATGACTTTTGATTTCATAGTAGCCCTTATTTCTCTTTTTTGTTTTATTTTTGTAATTTAGGGAAGGGTCCACAGGTTGTTCAGGGTCTCACTACCAGATCAGACTCATGGTGATTCTCCTGTTTACAGCCTCCCAACAGCTGGGATTACAGGTGCACACCTCCATGCCCAGTCTCAATTGTCTCAGCTCCCCTCAGGGGCAGGGCCAGCAAGGAGAGCCCGGGGATCAAACCCCAGCACCTGAGCCTGCTTGTAGGTGCTTTCATCTACTGAGCTATTGGGCCGGCCCTAGTATCCCCTATTCCAATTCAAGTATCTGTTACATGAAGTAAACAATGGAATTCTAAGAGCACACTGATGACATCTAGTAGAATACATACCTTTGTCTCTGCTTATGTTATTTTATAGGATAATGAAAGCTGGTTTTTTATCTTCATGAAACATTAATTTTTAAAATTAACTACACAGAAACATGAGCTACGTTCTCTGATTTGAAGTAGAAAAGGGAAAATAGAGCAACTCCGAGGGCTTTAGAGTATTATTATTTCTTTTGTAAACTGAAATGGGGAGAATTAAGTCATGGCACAGATAAACTGAAACTCCTGGAAACAGAGAGGAATATGTGGTCTCTTCGGCTTTGTTTCCTTCTGGACAACTGGATTTCGCATGATCCTTTCCTGGCTTTCATGCATTGCTGTGTCTGGGCAGCGAGTAGCTCAAATTGGCCTGAATTTCCAGTGCTATAAACTCTTCATCTGCATTGTGGATCCAGTGCACCGAGTCGCCTCCCGTGGTGCGCAGCTGGAAACCATTCTCTTCAACGCTTTGTTTTGTTCCGTTTTTGTTTTATACCAGTATGTTCCTGGACACCCACACAGCTCAGGACTGCCACAGCCAGGGATCTCTTTTCCTTCCCTGACACATCTTAGAGCACTTTAAATTGGCATTTTCTTATTTTTCCTTTTAAATAGCACATCACTTGCAAACAGCTCTGTTCAGTTCATAAAGAGCTTTTAAAATGTTTCCTAGACCTAGAAACTAAACTGGAAAGTTAGAAACCTTTAAACATTTTCCTTTTATTGTCTGGAGAGGTAATAGCCGCTTGGCAAGAATTTAGGAGAAATGCGATGTACCAAGATGAAGATGACAAGAAAAGAGTGAGAGGGAGAGAGAATTTGTCACGTATTGCTGTACGTAATACATGATTGATTTTCACAATGTTTTTAAAAATGAGTGTAATGAAAACAGTAGTTTCACTGACTGAGTTTTCCATACAATGTGTGTGTGTCTGTGTATATATATATAATATATATTATATATATATATATCAGTATTTCTTAGCATTACTTTAACACATAATTAATATGCTAGACACAGATAATGAAGACAGCTATTCTACAATATTTAATTAGCTTAATGTTTCAGCTGATGAAACAGGAAAAGCATGTTTGGAACTATTTATGCCTAGCTCCATCAGATTGTCTTTAAAGGTGTGTACTAGACAGTAGTCATTTAAAAAGGATGCCTTATCAAATTTTATACACAATGAAAATACACTGTGTAATCAAAGGCAAGAAATCAGAAGGAAATTTTTATTATGGAACAGATTCACTAAGGTGACACTGTACTTGCTTCTGATCGGTCATTATGCCACTACTAGGTCTTCTCTACACACATGTGATTTGGGTCATTACGACTTTCTCTTTGTATTCTGTAGAAGTTGAAATGAAGTAGCACATATAAGTATATACTGTATATGTTGTTAGTTATAAAGTTGTTCTCTCTTGATCTTCCTATTTTCATATTTGTGTTGTGTTGTGTTGTGTGTGTGTAATTATCTGTACATATCACACCTGACCTTTCTATCCGTTTGGCTTCTTGATTGCTAGCAACAGACTCTACCAGCAATATTAAGCAGACATGTGTTTGAAACAGAGCATGTCACCTCCAGAACTGAAGGAAAGATTTGAAAATCATGCTCAGGTGATAACAGGAATCAAGGTGCATGAACAGCTTTTTCAAAGCTTTGCAGCCATTGTTGTCTCAACTCCTACTGGAATTTCTGTCCCTGCCACTACCGAGATCCAATGTCCTTTAGTTTGTTCTCTTTTATTAACTATTTTTAAAGATGTTTATTTATTTATTTATTTGAAATAGGGTCTTGCTACACACCCTCCTGTCTCAGCTTCCCCAGCGCTGGGATTACAGGTGCAGGCCGCCAAGCCTGGTCCCAGTGGCCAGCACAGGCAAGCGATATCAGGGATCGAATCCAAGTCCTTGAGTTTGCCAGGCACGTGCTTAGATGGCCAAGATATCTTCCCAGCCCAGTTAGCTTTCTCGTCTGTGCTTTATATACCCAAAAGTCATGTCCTCTAAGGACATGCATACAGTCCCCAATTTCTAGAGAGGCAACAGATGAGTTCAGAGAGGTAAACAGGGCTCTGCTGCAAGTATTCAGATGATGAAGAATTTGGCTACTAACCTGTAGGCAACAGGTGACTCACAAAGGTCTTCACATAAGAAAGCAGCATGGTCTTCAGAAAGATCAGTCTAGCGACGTGTAGAGCACTGGGAAGAAAGTCCCTCAAGAAGATTAGCTGGACTACTACTAGTGTCATTGAAGGGTTGGCACACCACATCAGAATATACACGTCAATGTCCAGTGAACTTCAACTTAAGCTTGTGACCAAACATTTCGTAGACTGAACACAGAATCTTAAAATCAGATAGTTAGAAGTATTTTCTTGCAAACTGCTGAGTGGAAAACCTTTTACTCATGCTAGTTGGTGTTCACCCACATAGAAAAAAATGCCAGAAATTTGAGGAATATAGCAGACACTGAATTAGATCGCCATATTTTCCTAGATAGCCTTCTGATGTCAGTCCATAATGAGGCAGAATATGTGGGAAGGGCAGATGTCTTGGGCCTCTTGAAGTCACTGAGTGACATGAGAAGGGTAGATATGAGAGAAGTGTTCAGGAGACAGAAGGAAATTTCTGTCCTCTGCAATTCTTGGTCGCTTATGATTTTCTGGGGACATCTGTAGAAGTGATGCAATTGTCAGAGTATGCTGGAACTTCAACTTCAATGAGGAGCACTTTCTTAAAATGGAGACATTTAGATATGAATCACAGGGGGCCGGAGAGATAGCTCAGTAGAATAAGTAAGTGCTTGCCTGGCAAGCGCAGGATCCTGAGTTTAATCCCCAGTACAGGAAAGAAAAAAAGAAAGAGAGAAAAGAAAGAAAGAAATGAATCACAGGGCCTGTGAGACTGGCATGCAAGTGGGCCTGTGAGTGCTTGCATAATAGGAAGAGGAGGCCGCGATGGCATCCAGCTAAGGAAAGATATGTGAGGTGGTAAAGATTTTCATTTAGGGCAGGGAGGGAAGGAAGGTGTGAGATTAGCAGTAAAATGAATTCTCATTTATTTTTAATTACAACAACATGTCAACATTTTGAATAGCTCTGCCATTCAAATTCAAGGCATTCTTTTCTTCACTATAAACTTAAAGCTTGAGCTAGGCTTCCTTGAAATGGACTGGTATTTGCTGCTACAGCACAATTTTCTACTTCTTTACTTAGCAAAAAGTTACTTAACGCCCAAAGAACCAGTCTTTATGGTCCACACAGCAGATCCCTCACCAGTATTCTGGATGCTGTGTCTTAGATACTTTTCTGCCATTTCTGGAACAAAATAACAGACACCCAAGTTTAAAGAAGGAAAGGTTTCTGTAGCTCACAGTTCGTGGGGTTTCAGTGTATCATCAGCTGGCTCCAACACAGGGTGGAGGGGCACAGGGGCACAGGGGCACAGGTCAATGCAGAAGACAGCAAAGGCAGCAAGACTGCAGAAAGGAGGGGGTGAGCCTCTTTTTTTCCTGTTTATATTGTAAGCAGGCTATGGGCCCTAGGGCAGGTGTGGTGCTCACACTATCACCCGCCCTCCTCTTGCACAGGATGAGGATGTTTACAAAGTGAGATCCCTGGCTCCCTGCTGAGTTGCTTAAACTTCTAAACTTCTCAAGTTGACACAGGGTAACATCTCAGTGCATTTCTCAGCCACTCCTCTGGATTCCTTCGAAAGAAAACACCCAGGCACTAAATTTGACTGTACCTCAGAATGCTTCAGCAAGAGAAGAGAGCAGCTAGAATAACTAGAAAGCTATTCAAAGGCAAAGAAGTCATGTGCTAAACGCAGACCAGAGGATAGTTTGGAGGGACTTGCAGATGTTTCTAATCCTGCAATTTCTTTTGCTCAATTTTCCAAACTTTGAAGGAGACTGAGAAGAGTTTGCCTTTGTAATGTACCTCCAATGTTTTATATTTGGTTTAAGAAATAGCAATTTGAAATTTTATTGGTACAGGTATTGAAAATGTATGAAAGCCAACATAATAAGAAAAAGCTACATACATTTGTATTACATGTCTATACTTTTTCAAAATTTTATAAAAGTTTTCCTCTAAGATGAAAATTTGAAAGAACACTATATAGTTGATTATATAGTAAACTCAATATACTCATAACTTGGATTCTTTTTATTTTCAGTACTGAGAATTTAACCTTAGTCCCTCAAAGTGAGTTATATCCCAACTTCTTTGTTTTGAGGCAGAGTTGCTAACTTGCTCACCTAAAATTAACTTTGTGCCTGATTTTCTTTGTTGTGTATACCTCCCTCTGAAAATTCCCACACATTCTCCTCAAATTTGGAAACAAAGTAAATGTCATCCTATATTTGTTATCATAAATATGGGTAAAAAATTCAATATTGACACACTTTTTTATTTTATTGAGAAACAAATATCAATGAAACAGTATCAAAACTGATTAATAGGACACTTTCAATGATTAATACATGGTACATTGTTATCTTCTTAGTGCTTATCCATAGTACAAGAAGCAGGCAAAATGTCCTGTCCAAACACTATTAGAACAAATCTTCCTTCTCATTCAATTAAGCAAAAGTAGCTGTATATCTCTCCTAACTATT
>NDGM011178793.1:0-13820 GCA_002564305.1 Octomys mimax | reverse complement strand
TCTCCTAGTATTAGAAACTTTAAAAAATGTATTTCCATTTTTCATTGACTTTATATTAGTTCTCACTTGTCTTTTACACACACACACACACACACACACACACACGATAAAAATATGTATATAACCTGACATAAGATTGATAGTTTTTTGGAAATTTTCAATGACCTTTTAAATGGGTTTGTCTAATATAGTTGTATTTTACATAGTCCTGCATAACTACCGTTTTGAGAGCTCTTTATTCTTTATCTAGGACCATACAGCAACTTCTTCTACCTGCTGGATTACGCTTTTTGTTATTTTCTATATGCTATGTATGGAGGTATTAGAATATTTTGAGTTTGTATAACTGGAAAACATTTATACATTTAACTTTTAGTTTTCAAAAGTATGTTTGCTAAGTATAAAATTCAATGTGGGCAGGTCTTGCTTTTCTTTTCTTCAGTCCTTTGAATAAAGAAGTCGAGTTTCTTACATACTTGCTCTTTTTTTTTTTCTGATGTGGAATAAGATGCTATTTAATTTTGTTCGTCCATAGCTAATATTTTTTTCTATGTATATCCTTTAATGATTTTTTCCTTTACACTAAGTTTTGGACAATTTCATTTTTGTGTATCTTGGTATGATTTTATTCATGTATCTTGTTCAAAAGGTTCATTTTTCTCAGAAATGTGGTGCTATAATTTTGACTAAATTCAGAAATTTTAAATATTTAAATATGTATTGCCTTCCTCCTTCTACTTTGAGAATTCTAATTATATGAATATAAGTTCCTTGATTTTGGCACAGAATGAACTTTTTTCTTTTTTCTTTTTGCAGGACCGGGGATTGAACTCAGGTCCTTGCACTTGCCAGGGAAGTGCTTATTCTACTGTGCCATCGCCCTGGCCCAAAGATTTTTTTTTCCCCAAAGAGACTTTTTTTGGTCTTATTTTTACTATTTTCTTTTTTGGTACTGGGAATCAAATTCTGGGCCTCACACTTGCTAGGCAGGCTCTGCACCACTGAGCTATATCCCCAGCCCCAGAGTGAACTATTGTATGACTGATCTATAAACTCTTTCTTGTTCATGTTTATTTACGTTTGTAAATAAATTTTTTACAATGTGGAATCTATTATTAATTTCATGTTATGTATTCATTTCAGAAATATTTTTCTAAAATTCACGCTGCATCTTATGTCTTTTACATTTTAACATTTGTCTACATTTTAAAATTTGCTATATGATTAGTATTGATTTTCAATAAAGTTAATAATGAGTTAAAAATATATAAAAATTCAAAATATTAGGCCCTCCCAAAGCAAAAGAAAGATAAACTGGAAGCGTTCATAGGTAAATGGATACAACTTGAGAACATCATGTTGAGTGAAATAAGTCAGACGCACTAGCTCAAACAACACGATTTCTTTTATATGAGAAATGAAAGAGCGATACAGACAGACAGAAGCAGGGTAAAAAAGAGGAGAGATGAAGAAAAAGTTGAGAGAAGTTCAAATATTTCCCTAAATTATGTATTTCATTGTCTCAAAAATATTTCAATATGTGTTCATTTGTGTCATTTATACCAGTAGTTTATTTTAGTTCAGTGAAGATTGTGTGTTATTTCATGTTGGTTTCTTTCTTGTAAGAATCTTTGCGCTTTATGTCTTATACTCTACTTTTAACATAATGATATACAGTGAAAAAAAAAAAGAATGTCACTGTCCTTCAATAAGTACTGGTTAACTGCTTGGGCATGAGTACCAAGTCTCTGGAGGGATTCTGAGGATGGGTGTGCGACTCGCCCTCCCAGAGCACTTTGCCTTGTCAGGGAATTTGTGCTACAGAATTAAATTCAGGACATGACTTGGGTTTTGTCCATGTTCCAGTCTTAGAATCAGTTCGTCTTGAGGGTGGGGGGACAGGGGAGAGAAGAACTAGAAAAGGAGCTCCCATCGTGGTGAGTCTCTCCGTGTTGAGAGTGATATTTCTAGGGTAGCCTAGACTTATGAAAAGACTTTTGCCTTTAGCATTATGTCAGGGCCTCACCCTGCCTTCACTGTGCCCTAACGGTACAGTATATCAAGTCTCAAAGGCAGAATGAGTCACTGATAAGTCACAAGGGCCGATATCAAGTCTCTATGAGAATGCCCTAGTGGCAAAGTCCACTCCAAGCACAGAACGTTAAGGGCACAGATATGGCACATCTGCATGAATGCTCTCTCTACGCTGTTCTACTTCCAGCCTCTCACCTCTGCTGGTCACTGATGGTGTCAAGGGACTGGCCAAGCCTAGGGGTGAGACAAAGACCACCCAAGGGAGAGGAGATCCAGGCCGTGCTTATGAGTATTCTTAGCTGGGCTGAATCAGGCAGACTACAGCTCATGGATGCCGGAGATTGGCATCATGTGTGCCCTACTTGTCCCCTGATATCCTTCCTAGCCTGTCAGGCAGCTGCCTGTATGGCTCTGACATGTTCAGACACACCATACTCTCCCCACAGTAGCTCAGCCCCCATTAGTCCCCTTTAGTTTCTCTTGTTTTGTTTCTCTATGAACCAATCTTCAAAGAACGGAGTTCTTGGCAGCATTCTCTCATAGCCCAGCTCTGCTTCCCTTTTGATGACTTCCTGCTCCTGAATAATGATTAGGATCTGGTGTAACATTTAAATATACTCAATGTTTTCCAGTTATTTCTGGTCAGTCTTTGTCCATAACTGTGTCTTCTAAAGCAAGGTGTCTAGGAGAATCGTCTCTGGGAGACAACCAAGAAATACAAGATCTAGTGAGCTAATAATTCAAGTATTCCATGATCACAGAGGTAACAAATCTGAATCCAAATAATTTCATGAGCTTTCTCAGTAGTTTTCAAACTTTTTTGAAACTGACTTATTAAAAAATATTTTGCCATCATAATACAGGAAACACACATGTATACAAGAGAGACAAAAATTATCTGGTATAAACTTATCCTTACTCCATACTGTACCTTTTATTCTGCTCCCTTTTAGTAAAAAAAATGTCTTATCACCATCAACTGAATTGATTTTATGACTCACCAAAAAGGTAGCTATTACAAAATAGCCACTACTTATCCCTGGCATTGTATTCCATGTGATAACAAATTCTATTCTGCTTTTATTCTTCTCTAAAAACTATAATAATATTTCCTAGTTATTAATTTGCAATATTCTTATTTTTTAATTTATATAGCATCTAAAGTGAATCCTTGCAGTAGTTCTGAAATGAGTCAGGTCTCAGAGCTGGCAGGTGGTGATACTGAGAGCTGAAATCCATCTCAAATGGAAGGCTAGTGCACTTTACAGCGCCATGCCTGTCATCAGATCTGTGTCTCTGGCCTCACCAGCTTGCATGAACGTGTCCGAAAAGACTACGGGGATGCCTCTTGCCATGCTAGGTGCCCAGGAAATGCTCAGTGATTATGTGATATACAACACAGAACAATATATTTGGTTAAAGCAGAGTCCTGGTTTGACATGTTATTCCAGGCCATTATTGTATCTAAACCCTATGTGATTCTTTATAATCATTCTTTCTTCCTTCTCTCACTGAGCCTGTAGGGCATTCTTCAAACTTGCAGGGAATTTTTCAGTGCATGCATAGGAGGTACTAAGAACTGGATGCTATTAGATCCATGCCTGTGATTAAGATTTTCCCATAGCTCAAAGATAAGAGTTTCACAGTGATCAATAGAGCCAAATGGAAGATTTTGTGTCTGCTAGTCTTCCCAAACATGTAGTTTTCCTTAAGCTGCAATTTATATGCCTGTTCTCTATCAGGTTCTAAATCCACAATCAGAAGACATATCCCAATTTCTGTAACGTTGGATATTTCCAGGGATATCCATTAACCCTAGGGAAACACCAGAGTCAATCTGCCCCAAGGTTACTCATTGTGTTTTAGAGACACAGAGTAGAAACAGCTAAGGTTTGGCCTCATGACAGTGCTGAATCATTATCATCCAATAAGCCAGCACTAAGGTGTGTCCCAGATGCTACATGTGGGGGAGAAGCACCACTTCTCTGCTGTCAGAGCAGCCTGCTGGGATCAAAACTGAGTCCCTATAGTAAGTCAGACAGACAAAATTGAATGACAGGAAGACACTTTATTTGTAATGAGGAGATGGAGCGAGAAAGGCAAAGATACCTACTCTGATAAGAAAGAATCACAGTAGGGGGGTCTAGAAAGACAGGGGTCCATGGACCTTTTGTTTTCAGCTCTTTTTAAAAAAATTATTATTTATTCATTTTTTACTGAGGTTTTTTAAAATTTTTTTCCCATAAATATATCGAGAAACAAATAGCAATGAGACAGCTTCAAACCAAACCGGTAGGACAACTTCAATAATCAACACATTGCATACATTCTTCCCAGTGGTCAATTGCTGTACAAGATGCAGACATGATATCCTACCCACAAACAACATTAGAACAAATCCCTCCATTCATTAAGAGAATGTAACTGTATATCGATCCTAGCCATTTGAATACACAGATACAAAATGGACATTCATCTGCATCCCCTCTTTGTTGCCAAGCTCCGTCATTTGAACATTATAGGTGTGTAAACTCAGCAAAACATTCTAAAAGAGTCCAGCATCCCGCAATAGTATTGGGTCTTCTGCTTGACTGGCAATGCCAGAAATTGTCGACCCGAGTCCCCTACAGCTCAACACAACAGCATGGCTTCACTTCCTATACTTCACTTCTACACTTTTCTGCTGGATGGCCAAGACCAAGGCAAAGCAGGACACATGCAATAAGAGTTGCAGCTCTTGGGTCTGACAAGGTCAGTGAAATGCCCTCAGGATCCATCCCGAGATCTTGCACCTCAGACTGTAGAACCTTCATCAGTGTCAGCCACGTGGATGAGTCACGGCCACTGCCCGGCCGATGCGCTCCCTGCGAAAGCCTGAGAGAATGTTTTCTCTCCATGCGACTCTCCCTAGGCACACTCCACATCATCGACCGCCCTCCTCCTTGGTCCCACAATCTCCCTGACCAGAAAACTTGGGACACTACTGAGTCACATGATGCCACAGCACAAGTTCTCATATGCCCCGAGTCTCAACTGACCTTAGAAGGCTAGGGCCAAAATGTTGGCCCCCCCTGCAGCCCTCCCCCCTCTCCAATTCCAGTCCGCAAACCCAGGTTGCCAACCATCCAGAAGACAAGCTTAGCTCTTTTTATAGGGAAGGCGAACGACTTTCTCCTCTATCCAGAACTTGCCATAGCTGCATTGGCTTTGGGGTACCTCTGTCTCACATCATTTCTTCTGGTGGTCTGTGTGTAGCTTCTGTTTTTCTGCTTGTTTGCTTGTCCTTGACCTTACCTTTTAGGTCTTATCTTTGGAGTAGGTAGCTAGTTGGTAAGGTGGGTCTTATTTTTGGTTAGCTTAGTATTAATAAGGATGTGTGTGGACAACTATTGTAATCCATGAAGAGCTGGGTGTGAATAGTGCAGTGACTCTAGAGTGAATACACAAGTATTTCAGTGTTAGTACATAGGTGGAATACACAGTGCCTTAAAGTTAGACAGCCCCCTTTCTTGCTCTCTTTATATTTTATTGGAAGTGGGGCTCAGCTTATTGTTTGTGCCCATTTTTTTCCTCTGTGTCCTGCTTGTCAGCTCTTTCTTTCTGGTTTCTTGGTCAAGTCCCAAGGCCACTTGGTGCCTTTCTTTATCTATTACTGTTGTTGTCTTTTCCTTTCCCTGCCTTTGACTTGCTTCCCAGGGAAAACTCTGTAGTAAAGTTTGTTTTCTTGACTTCTTCTCGTCAAGATTAGCTAGAAGATCTAAAGAGGCCACAGTTTTATTTCCTCATGTATAGATTGTTCCTTCAGTCTTTCTGGATGCTGGGATGAGAAAATGGCTTGAGTTGGTCCTTGAATTAGTCTTGTCAATGCAACAAGAACCTCTCTAAAACATATTCCACATAGTCTTCCTTTGATGAATATATAAGCCATATAAGATTAAAAAGTTATCTGTCTACTGGTATAAGGGAACAGACTTATTCAAAAGGAATGAGTTACTGAGTTGAGGAGAAGGACATGAGAGGAAGTGGGGGAAAGATTTATCTATGTATGTAAGTAGTATGGTTTGGACAACTGTACTGTGCATTTCTGCTGGTTTATATAAAGAAGCAGTTAATGCTTTAATTTGTTTTGTCTCCCTTTTTTAATTGTTTGTACTTTTTCTCTTCTTAATTTCTTACACATTTCCTTTTTCTTCCAATTTTACATGCATATATCTGGTAATGTGAATAATTGGTTGGAAGACAACACTGTTATAACAAATACTATGAAATTCATATTACTGTGTTAAGTGAAATTCTGTATAACTTGTAATTTTTTATGTTTAAATTCTAATTTATACTCTCTTCAAAAAATTAAAAAAGTTATTTGTCTAATTTGTTTGAAGAGCAACAAACAAGTATATGAATTAAAAATCAATATAAATGCCATGCCTCTATTGACTATGTTGATCTTGAGAATCCTGCATAAGCAATATTTGTGAGGCTGTTTTCCTGGTGGCCTATGAGGATAGAAGAGGGCCGAAGTACAGTCCTGTGGGTTCTTGGGAAAGGTGGAGAGAGGTGTTGAGGTGGAGAGTGAGAAGGGTCAAAAGAGAATGAGTGGGCAGCATCTGCTTGGACAGCAGGAAGCGGGCCAGGAACTCTGAAGGTTGATCATAATCTTTGTTAGCTCTGGAATCATCTTTATCTTGCTTGTTACTGGATATACTGGCTAAACTCAAAGTGCATGTTTCATATGATTGAAGCTGCCCTGTTTACTGGTTAGTCATCTCAGTGTGCTCCTTGTGGCCCAGGTGCTGCTGAGCTGCGATAAGGAAGGGGAAGCAGCGCTGTGCTGCCCAAGCCCCATTAGCGAGGGATCTGGTGGACGGAGGAAGCCTTCCCTGCCGCAAGTCAAACAAAACCCTGGACAGGAGGAAAACAGGTGGTGTTGCAATAGTTGTGTTCACCTCCCTCCCTCATGTTTGATAAGGTTTCGGGAACAGAACTGCATTCTTTCCCAAATCAGGTCAGAAGTCTCTCCACACTTTGCTTTCTCAATCTGGCTGCTGTAATGTCAAATAAAACAAAGACCCTTGCCTCAAAAGTAACCATCAGCAAATATCTCCTTACTCTCCTGGGGACTGTGCTGTCATACCACAGCTTCCTGAATTGTCTCTTCCTCCTGGACCAAGAGTTTAATGATTCAGTGGAGTATATGGTGATGGAATTGAAGCCAGTAGTTCTGGGGCCAGAAGAGGAGGCCGAAGCTGTTGGGGAGCTGGAGAAGTAGTGGGATCAAGAGCATGACTGCTTGGGTCTGATATTGGCTGTCACACCAGGTATGTAAGTTATGTCACCTTCCTATGCTTTCTAGAAGAACATGGAATAAAGTGGTCTCATGGGAATAGACAAGTGAATTCAGGTAGGGCCTTGGAAGAGTGCCTACATATAACAGGCATTTGAGGAAGTACTAACAAATACTACAGTGTATGAAAAGAAGTGTCCATTTTTTCAATTTCTTTTGTTAGTTTGTTTTTTCATTGTAGTGAAGTGGTTTTAAGAATCCCAGAGTGTTAGAGCTGGAAGGTGATTTTCTTATACAGGTACATAACTGAGCTCTCCAAAGCAACAAAGCTACCTGGTGATTGATTCAAGGCTGGAAACCTGGCTTCCTGGTCCTCGACCACTCTTCTCTGTGCCACTCTCATTCCCTGGAGCATGAGGTCCAGGACAACAATTATGTCACCTGGAACTTCAGGAGCCCTTCCAATGGCTTCCTGAACATAACAAAGACAATATTACACTGGCTCATTCATTCATTCATTCATTCATTCATTCATTCATTCATTCATTCATTGAGGCTGTCTCCAGAAAATACAGAAAGGTACAGTAATATTTACTTTTAAGAACTTCAGTTACAAGAGGAGCAAAGATACACAGAGATCAAAATTAAGCAACAATATAATTATTTGTATAAAAGGAAATGTATTAGAGAATTTAAGCACCTGCTATTTAGGCAGTCAGAACCCATGTAAAGAGCTTATGATAACATTAGTAATCTATGAGTGATAACATGAAGGAAGCCAAGCAAGAACAGGGGTGTGCAGAACACTTGGAGACTACAAAAAGAAGGAAAGTAATCTGTCTGGAAAGCTCAGAAAGGTCTGTAAAGAAGTGATATTAGATGGGGCTTTGGAGCAACAGAATTAGGATGTAACCATTTCCTCTATTTTTCTATAAAAATTACTTTATTGATATAAAACTATAAATACACATATAAAAGCAACAAATTCCCTATGAAATAGAGAAAAAAAAGTTGAGTCAAAATAAATGAGTCTAAAAAGCAAGTGCTTCAGGCATTTCCAGTCTTATTCCTCATGAGGCTGATGGGGAACAGCAGGGCTCGCTTCAAGCACTCTAGCCACACATGAGCTCCCCTCTTGCTCTGGACCACAGAAGGAGGTGAAGAGGAAGAAGGGTTGGAATGACGTGGTTGGAAGATTTTTGGCTTTTCCTGCCTCCCATGACTTCTGTATCTGGGGAGCTCCTAGAATGTGGTGGGGTCACATTGCCCTGCAGGAGTATAGAAAGAGGCCACCACAGGGCTCCAGACTGGATGGGACAATGGAGCAGAGGTGGAGGAGGAGCTGGGGTCTGTCAGCAAGCAGCTCTGCCACCCTACATTCTCTCCAGGAGTGAAGGAGGCACCTGGTTTCTTCAGATCCTCATTACCTGTCTTTTCAGTAGAGCATCGGGGGCGGGGTGATGTGCCATCCCCCCATGCTTGTGTTTTGTGCTGCCCTGCTGCTTAATGTGTCCCTCATGGGCTCTGGAACATTCATACATCTTCTTTGGAGCAAGGTCTGTTCTGATCCTTTATTCATTTTAAATTTGGGTTAGTTCTTGGTTTCTACTACTTACTTATTTTCTTATCATTAGAAAGTTCTGAATTCTTGTCTTGAAGATATTATTTCAAAAACAAACTATTTACCACTAAGAAACCAAGGTCTTAAAAATTTACTGCCATATTTTTTCTAAGAACTTTATAGTTTTAGCTCTTATATGTCAGTCTGTGATTTTACTTTTAGTTATTCTTTTTTGTATGGTATCAAAAAGGAGTCTAACATGACTTTTTAAACATAAGTTTTTAGAACAGGTCTACCTTTAGAGAAAAATTGGGAAGCTAATACATACAATCCTTTACACTCCAATGCCTAGTTTTTCCTATTAGTGTGGCATATTTGTCAGAATTAATGAACTAATGCCTGTACATTATTATTAACTAAAGTTCATGATTTATTAAGATTTCCCTAAATATCATATATTATCAACTTTTTTTCTGTGTCTTGAGAATAGGCATCATGTATCTGTAGGATTTTCTGCCTGTGTAGCGTAGTTTCTCAGGTCTTTCTTGTTTTTGTAGACGTTCATGGTTTTGAGGACAGGGGCAGTGCTTGGGTCTATTGTAAATGTAATGGTCATGCTTCCCTCCATTGGGATTTCACTGATGTTTTCCTCCTGATTAAACTAAGGCAGTGGTGGTGAGCCTGTGGCTCAGGTGGGCACGCATAGCTCTTTCTGAGCAATCCAAATCATCCAGGTATCGTCCCAGCAGCTCAGAGTTAGTTAACACTGTGCCTACGAGCCAAGCGCATGCTCAGAAGGGAACAGCAGCTCTAGGTGATGATGCCATGATGTCAGAAGCAGTGTGGGCACTAGGGCTGTAAAAAACATTTGTCATCACTGAACTTATGGTTTCAAACTGGGGTTGTGAATTTTTAATGGAAGACCATAGATGAGAAATGACATTTTCACCACAATGTGTTGAGTATAGCACTATCAATGTGACTTCTACTGTTGATGCTGACTTTGTCACCATGTGAAGGTAAGATTTGTTGGATTCCTCCAATGTAAAGTTATTTGTTGTTTATCTCTTTCTGTGTTCTGTCTACTTCTTCCTCTTTCTTCTTTTTCAGCACTTGGAGTTGAACCCAGGGCTTTTATGTTGGTCTACATCCCCAGATTTTTAAAAGTTTTATTTTGAGACAGGGTCTTGCTGAGTCCATACATTTTCCTGGCTAGGATCACACTTGTAATTCTCCTGCCTCAGCTTCTCAGAGTGTTAAGATTACAGATGTGGGCTGCCATGCCTAGCATACTGCTGAGCTCTCTAGAAAGAAGGCTTTGTATGCCTCCCGCCTTTGAGGAGTAAGAAACTGTGGCACACTTCCTTGAGGATGAAGAGTCAGCATAAATTATTTGAAAATTCTTGTATAGGAGAATGATCTCTTTTCATTTACTTATTTCTTAAATTATTTATGTGTATCAGCATATTTATTTTATATTATAATCCAATACCACTTTCTTTCATTGCCCAGTTTCTCCTGCCTTTGACTTTTGAATTTTTTTTCACTTGTATTCCAGTTCAATCTATCACTCTGTGTGTGTGTGTGTGTGTGTGTGTATGTGTGTGTTTGTGTGCGCACACACACACACACACATGCACAAGCACACATATACATGTATATAACTTTCTGCTCAGGCATGGAAGCAGATGTTTCTCCAATGAGCCCTGGGTTCCCGTTCTTGGATGATGGTATTAGTAACAGATCTGGGCACAAAATCAGTCATTGCTACTTGGGTATCATTGCTTCTGACCTTCTTTCCTGATAGAACAAGGAAATATGTGTGTATATGAATTTATATATAGGCTCACATATACTAATAGTTCTATATGCAATACCTGCATCTATATCAAACTAAATCTAAGTATGCAGCATGCTATGTCTTTAATTCTAATCCATTATCACCTAAATATTTCTGTTATCTTCCCTTTGCTTATTCCAGACAGCGAAGAACTTGGCTTCCACTGTCCTCCCTCCCTTCACTAAATAGTTCAGTTCCACTATACAGCAATATCAGAATTGTTAACTCATACTCCCATTGGAAGATTTTATCAACTAGAGTATACAGCTAATAAGACACTTCTTTAGCTTTTGGTTTTACAGACTCACCCCACTTCCAGCGACTTAAGCACCATTTACCCCTACTCCCTTCAATGAGGTTGTATCACACATATTTAATAGTCATATTGATTTGTATTAATATTCATTCCATTCTGGGATTTCTACACCTTCCATATAATTTTTTAATATTTATATACATGAAGATTTACTCTTCATGCTGTATAAAGTTCACCAGCTTTGACAGATCTATGGTACCTTATAAACACAGTTACAGTATCATACAAAGTGGTTTCAACTCTCTCACTATCATCTTATGTCACTTATTTTGACCTTCCTCTTCTGTACCCAAGTTTTTGGCAACCATCAATCTTTTTCATGATCTCTGCAACTGTGCCTTTTCTAAAATATGGTGCAATTCAAACCACATCATATAATTTCACATATTTCCCTTGTTCAGATTGGCTTCTTTTATTTAGTAAAGTGCATTAAAGATTCCTATATACCTGTCCGTGGCTTTTAACTCATGCATTTCCTACCACTGAGTAATATTCCTTATGTGGATGTGTTACTATTTGTTTATACATCCATCTATTGCGAGGTGTTATTGGTTTCAGTTATTGGCAATTATGAGTGTATCCACTATAAGTATTTCTGTGTAGGCTTTTATGTGGACCCAAATTTTCAAAAACAATTTATTAAGAGTGTAGGAGTGCAATTGCTAGAGTATATGTTTGTGCAAGTCTTTCAACTGCTGCACTATTCTGCATTTCCACTGGCAATGAGCAAGATTTTCTTTTGCTTCATAATTTATATTTTTTAAGCATCTCAGACATTCTAACTAGTATATAGTAGAATAATGGCTTGATTTCTAATTCTTAAATTCTGGATTATACAGAAAATTCTTTATATGCTAATTCTTCTAGAGGTATGTCTATATGGTGAGGTGTCTGTTAAGATCCTTTGCCATTTTAAAATTGATCATTTTCTTATTATTGAATTTAAAGAGCTCCCTACTTGTTTTGGACCCATGCTTTATTAGATATGTGTTTTGCAAGTATTTTTCCCCAGTCTCTTTGTTTTTTTAATTATCTTAGCAATGTCCTTTACCTCTGAGGCAAGTTATACTTTTAAAAAACTTGAGCTCATCATTTTTTCCTCTGTTTTCTTTTGGAAATTTTATAGTTTTATACTTCTCCTTATGGTGTACTTAGCTTGTTTCAAATGTTTAAGATTCTCGGTCTAGTTTTATATTTTTATATGCAGATTGTCAGTTGTGTTAGCACAATTTGTTGAAGTAATGATCCTTTTTCTACTAGCTCCTTTGTCAAAAGCCAGTCAACTCTTTATTTCTGGGCCCTCCATGCCACCTTCATGACATATGTATCTATTTTTTCTCAGTACCACACAGTTTTATTTACTGTCACATAAAGTAAGGCTTGAGATTAGGTAATTTCAATTTTCTGACTTTATTCTTTACTGTTGGTAACTTTATTCTTCACTATCCTAGGTCTTTTGCTTTCTATAGACATTAGGATTAATTTATTAATATATATATATAAAATTGTTTCTTGGGATATTCACTGAGGTTATCTTGAATATATGGACTAAATTCTATAAAATTTATTTGTTAACAATTTTGAGTATTCTAATCCATGATCATGGAATATTTCTGTATGCATTTAGAGCTTTGATTTCATTCATCAGAATTTTGTAGATTTTTGTGTATAAATCTTACAACATATTTTATTATATTTATTTAATTTGGGGGTATTATTATAAATAATATTTTAAACATTTTAGGTTCCAGTTGTTTATTGTTGATCTACAGGTAAGCAATAGCCTTGTGTGTATTAGTCATGTATCTTTCAAACTTTCTATAGTCATTTATTATAGCAATTCTTTTTGGTACTATGCTGAACTGGAGTAAGAGAAGAAGTCCTGTGTATAACTGTGTAGCAGAAAAATTCTTTTTTATTCTCTATCAAATTGAAGAAATTAGTCTCTTCTATTCTTTTCTTTTTTGTCTCTATTCTTAATATGTTGGAGTTTTCAAATGCTTTTGCTACATTAATTTTTTTTTTGTACTTTAGGACAGGGTGTACAGAGTGTACAGGATCTCACTGCATAGATTGGACTCTAGTGATCCTCCTATTTACAACCTCTCAAATGCTGGGATTACAGGCATGTGCTACTATGCCCAGTCTCAATCACCATCTCAGTGCACCCTCGGGGCAGGGCTGGCACGGCAGGCCCTAGGGATCGAACTCCTGACCCCTGTGTCTGCCTTACATTAATTGATATTGTTATGATTTTTCTTCTTTGACTACTTAATGTGGCAGTTTATATTGATTTAAATGTTGCCTTAGGCTTGCATAATTGAAATAATTCATTAGTCATGTTTTGTAATTCTTTCTATATATTGCTAGATTTTTATCTCCTAATGTTTCTAAAAGGATCTTATTTCTAACATTTCTGAAAGTATCTATGTCCCTGTAAGGTATTGATCTGTCCTTTTCCTTCCTGAGTATGTTTATGTTATGGCACCAGTAGGGTGGTGACAAAGTATTTATGAGCAGAGCATTCAATAATCTTATGGTTGAATTTTGCTCTTCTAGTGAGCCTGGGATTTGGCTTTCCCAAGTGTGTGTTAACTGACTTCCTAAACTGAGGGAAGACTGTGTAGGCAGAGGGCCTGGAGCAGGCCAGTGGGTTCCTTCCAGTGAAGCCTTTACCCTAAAATCTAGGTCTTGCTTACAGAAAATGTTCAAGACTGATTTCAAGGGGCTGGGGAGATAGCTCAGTAGAATAAGTGCTTGCCTGGCAAGTGCAAGGTCCTGAGTT
>NDGM011178777.1:0-11545 GCA_002564305.1 Octomys mimax | reverse complement strand
TTATATGTCCATCTATAGAATAGTAAAATTTATCTTTTAAAATCTTTACTCTCTTTTGGAATACTTTGCTGAGTCCACACACCCACAATGTTCAAACGACACAACCAAACAAAAAAGGGGATACAGATGAATGTCCACCCTGCATCCGTGCACTCAAAATGGTCAGGACAGACACATAGCTACACTCTCTCAATGAACAGAGGGATATGCTTCAATAGTGCTTGCAAATAGGATATAATGTCTGCATCCTGTACAGCAAACAACCACCAGGAAGTGTGCACCCAATGTGTTAACCACTGAAACCGCCCCACCAACCCGATCCGAAACTGTCCCATTGCCACTCGCTTCTCAACAAAATTATGGAGAAAAAAAATCTTTACTATTCCATCTCTCTCCCTCCTCCAAAAGAACAACTAGGAAGAATTTTGTGTTTATTCTTCCTGTCTATGTCTCCATCATTCATGAATTCATAAACAAAGGTATAGTATTAATTTGCATGTTTTGAAACTTTTTCATGAGCATGTGCATATAGAATTTCATTCTGCCACATAACTCTTCCTCTATAATTTTTTTTGAGAACTCCAATGTTAATTAATATAGTTAAACTCTATTATGAGCTGAATTGCGTGTCCTGTGAATTCATATGTTCATGTCCTAACTCCAATAGCTCAGAATAGGGCTGCACCAAATATTATAATTTTAAAAGACATTACATGCCAGTCAAATTTGATGTACATCAGGGATATTTCATAAAGACAAAATAATCAAATTAAATAGAAAAGTTGATCACCTTAACAATATATTTGAAAGACTTATCACTCAGATGAATCTATTCCGACAAAAAGGCAGATTTTTTTTTTTCAGAAATCGCTTTGTTTTACTAGACTATTGCCAAGCTAACTGAGGAAATAAGAAAAATCTATCAAAAGAGATTTAAAAAATAAAACTAGTAATTTCAAATTTTAGGCAATAGATAAAAGTACTGGAGCTATAGATACAGTTGATCTTGCCATTTTTATTATTGTATTGAAAATAAATATAATTCCATTGAAGAAATGACTTCTTTAGGGACATTTAATGGGACAGCTAAATGTGTTCATTTATGTAAATGTAAACATTTACAATGTAACAGAGACTTTTTTGACCTTTGAAAACATATTTGCTGTAGCTACTTATGACACCCTGATGATTAGTAGGAATTTATAAAATTAATAGAAATGATGTAATTGCCACTGAAAACTCATGTTGATGAAATAACACATCATTCATCTAGGAAATTTATGTGGGAAAGCTTTAAACCCGGATAATGTCATGTAAATGATCCTCACAGTTGTGATTTCATAAAGTCCAGGGGATGGAATTGCTGCTTGTTCCAGGAATTCCTTCAAAGTATGAATGCCAATTTCAGGCAAAGCATTTACTTCCTGATGTCAGGCAGCTTATGATTTGTGAAATGCGATCATGTTACTTATGAAATCAAAAGGAAAACCTATTCCAGAGATTGCAGATTTTAAAAAGTAGCTCACAGATTTAGATTTCCTGGTGGATTTCATTGCTCATTTAGATTGGTGAAATATGTGTATTCAGTGTGAAAATCAACTCATCTGTGTTACATCTCAAACCGAAGCAGTGTTCAAAGTAAAACTTGTGTGAAAGTCATGAAAACAATACATAGTTAAATTAAGGCATCCATTGCAAAAATGATAAATTACCATTAACTCCCTCCACATACTTGTATTCATTTTGAATATAATTTATTGTTGCTAATCATGTGTGCTCACCTCCAATACATTTTTAAAACTTAAATATTCATCCTATTCTTATCACCCTCTATACATTGGCTACATAGTATATTTTATGAGATATGCAAGAGAGTTCCTCTATACTCAGTGCAACTTAGGCAATCCAAAGGGGCTGAGTCTCAGGGACTGGAATGAAGCCTAGTACTATATTTATGCAGTCATGTTTCCTAATCAGCTTTTCAAAGTGGTATTGAGGTTGAATGGGCAGCCAAAGGTCATCTGATACCTGTGGAAACTCTCTGATAATAGAAAAGAGCTATCAAAATAAAATGAACTGAGAAAAAAAAAATTATAATGTATGAAACAAACTATTTCAAAGATACTAAAATTATTATACCAGCAAGGTGAAACGGTATTAAAATAATTATACAACACAATACTTAATTATAAAACTTTCAGACCATTAGCTAGGAAGATCCTAGACAAGTTTCTTTCAATGTTCTTTTTTCCCCCAAAGATATTAAACAGGTCACACACAAAGCTTAAGAATAAGAATGAGAAAATGACAATGGATTTTTCACACCAAGAAGCTACAAAGAAAGGGAATAATGGCTTCCATTATAAAGGAAATTATGTTCAACCTAGAAGTTTGTATCTTTCCACACAACAAGAAAGTACATCACCTATGAAGCCATCTTGGTTTTAAAATAAGTCAGACTTGAATGTAAGACATAAAAGTAATTAAAAGCTAGATGTGTAGGCTACGTACTGAGTTCTGAGCTTCAGAATGAGACTGTCTCAAAAACAATGCAATAAATACATAAATACATAATTTTTTTTTCATTTGTGTATTTGGTACAAGGTTTCTCTATGCAGATTGTACTTGCGGTAATCCTCGTGTTTTCAGCTTCCCCAGTGCTGGGATTACAGGCGTGTGCCACAATGCCTGGACTCTGTTGCAGGCTCAGTGGGCCCCAGGGTTGGAGTCAGCACAGCATGCACCAATGGAGCTCAAACTCTGGTCCTGGGGGCTTGAATACAATAAAATTTTTTAAAACCCACTTATATATACAGCAAAATCAAAGTAAATGAGATATTAAAATTTTAATTTAGCAAAAATTATGATAAAAGCTAGCCTGGAAAAGGATTAAGAGTCCTCACCTATTCTAATTAAAAGCAATAGATGATGTTAAACTTAACAAACTTAAAATGTACCTATTATTTAGAAATACAGAGATAAATATTAATCACTGCATAAGTTTAAAGGGTAGGTGAAGAAAGAAAGAGAGCATAATGGAATTTTTGTTTGTTTTTGATTTCCTGGTATTATCTCAATATTTTGAAGCATATATTACTTTGAAAAATAATTTTAAAATTGAATGAATTGTAAAACAGAAACTTCCAAATTGAGTGTCTTCCGATATAGCCAACAGCCACTGTTTGCTTTTTGTGCTACTTAGATTTTATGTGTTGTTATTTTTGGGGCCCGTGTCTCTGTGTTTTATGTAGTGTTCCCTTTTGTCCTTCAGGAAGCTTTCTATGGCGTGCTCCATTGCTCAGGGCCCTCTCCAGTCTGAAGCGTGTTCCGGTGCGGATACAACTCAGAGCCACTCTGTAAATATCTTCCTTGGTTTTTACTTTTGGGAACTGCTCCAGGCTTCTCCAGCCCCTCAAGTATTTCAAATAGAATTGAAAGGCGCTTTTAACCATCAGTTATTGGAAAGAGTTCATAAGTCATTGGACAGAAGGGGTTTCTTATCTTTTTAACTCACTCCTTCAAGTCAAACTTTAAGTTCAGGGCCAGCGAGATAGCTCAGCGGAATAATCGCCTGCTTTGGCAAGCACAGGGACAAGGATTTTGATTCCCGGTCCCCCATACCAAGCCAGTCTCACCCCTGGGGCGCGCTGAGGCTGGGAATGAGTCTGGGCGTGGTGCCCCATGACTGTAATCTCAGTGCTAGGGAGGCTGAAAACAAGAGGATCATTATGAGTCGGAGGTGCGTAGTGAGACCCTGCACCAAATACATTTAAAAAATGAAAGGAAAAAAACAAAAGAAAACAAAACAAAAAATTAGATCTGAAGTGATAGGTGGGCGGTTTACCTAGACAATGACTATATTGGTCATGAATGTGTATGTGATATTTTATCTTTCCTCTTCAATATTCTTTCTTGAAATTAACAAAGTCCCTTGGAAATTAAATTATTATCTCAGATCCAATTCTTTTTTCTGTTGACTTATGAAGTTCAGAATTCTGGTAATTTAATACCATAGTACCTAACAACTCCTTTCAATGTTCTTATAGAGATTTCCTTTGCTCTTTTCTGAACTATTTAAACATCAAAACATTCCATTTTATTTCTCTCAAAGAAATACAGTGTAATGATTCTATCAAAGAAGAATACGTGTAAAATTTCTTTTGAAATGTGAAAGGCTATAAAGAAGTAGTTATTATTAACTTCCTTTCAAACATACATAAAAAAAGAAAAAGTAGCCACTTCATTCTGTAAATTCCATGACCTAGAGCAAAAAGTTTACAGATGTCAGGGCAATCTGTGTGCTGAGAAATTTGTTAACCAGTTAACCTTCTAATGATATGCTGCTACAAATTTTGCATAACTTATTTCAATTTTGTATGCTTACTACATTTAAAAAAATTGGTAGAAAATACAATTGTCCAAAATGGAGACAGAAAAAAATACGATTCAGTTATAGGAGATGTTACAAATTAATGAGCTGTATAAACAGAAATTTCATAACTGGGTTTCTGAGCACACTATGATTTTATGTACATTATTATGATCAGAGAGCCAATAATAATAAATTGATGGAATTCTACTCTTCTCTTCCCCTTTCTTTCCCCTCCCTCCATTCTTTTGTGTCATTATTGCCATATATATTCCAAGTTATTTTTACATGTGTGATTTCTGTTTATCAGTCAATTAAATGGAATGATAATTGTCTTTCAAACTGAATGTAAATTTTATTTTTGTACATTTTATCTTGGCAATCTGATTTTTATTTTTAAAGTTCAAAACTGTTCTTGTTTTATTGGAAAGGACTCTATAGAACTTCTCTGCTTCTCTGAGAATGTAACCTTGCTCCTGTCACTTGGCTTAACGCTCCACACATGTTTTCTCACTTAAACTTTGCCTCATTTGGCTGTGGCTTTTTAATGTAGCCTTTGAAACCATCTCTAATGGAAAAATGCAGCTGTGAGCAAGATTTCCTAAAATGTACATGGAATTAATTTTCCAGGCATTTCATGCAAGGCCCCTGATGTATCTAAAGGAGAGATTGTGCCAAAGTAGTTTTAATGTAGCCCAGTGAGAGAGGGAGACGCCAGAAAGGAGGGTAAAGGGCAGGCGAGCAGGGGCACAGCTGGATAAGAAACGCCAAGGAGAAAAAGATGAATGTGAAAGAAAGCTGAACAAGAACAACAAAAACAGAAAAAGACAAGTACAGCCACGGGGAAGAAGAGAGAAAGGAAATGCGAGGAACAAAAATGAGAGCTGGAGGAGCAGATGATCTTGCTGGGAAGGAAACATTAGTTCTTAAAAGTTAGTTCTCTTATTAGTGCTTTCACTTAAATTGATCAGTCTCAGACCGTGTCACCAAAAAGTTTACCTTATGTCAGATCACTGGATCTTACAGTCTGTGAATATAAATCAAGTAATTCCAGTGAAAAGAGCACATTTTAATGGTTTTTGCTGGGGATTGAACCCCGGTCCCTGCCTTTGCCTGAGCAGGCACTTAGTCTGCTGAGCTATCTTGTCAGTCCAAGGGCACATTTAAAAAAATAACACTTTAAGCTTTACTGCTAAACATTGTTAATAAATGAATTTCTCTCATAATATATAGTTTTTATAGATATTATGAGATTATTATCTGAAACTACAAAGTTTGAACTTACTAAAGATCTGCTGCTGAGGTTTTTATTCCCAGGGGTTTGTAAATGTATGGAATTGTATGGCTGACATCAGATTTTAAAGCCTAGCTCTGGTTTTTCACTTAAAAATTCCCTCCATTAGCTCAAATTGTCTCACGATATACTGCTAGCTATTGGTGATATTGTTTATTTTTTCTACCTGGATTTAAAAAATATCTATTTACAGTCTTAAAATAGGTGACAAAAATCCAAAAATAACACAACAAAAATGTATTTTCATACTGAGATTCATTGATACATTTTCAGGGATCATCCTTGAAGAGGACAGAAACAGCAAATGTGTGTGTGTAACGCATTTACTATAGTATGAAATATTTAATATGGAATATAATAGAATGTCAGTAAATAACACTTTGCAACCATATGAGATGAGAAGGCTCCTTTATACATGTGTGTGAATGATCATTTCACATGTATTTTGCTGATCTTGGTGATTTTAAGAAGTATCAATTAGCACGAGTCGTTGTTGCATTATGAATAAAGAAATTATTTTGTAAGGAATGATGCTACATAGTGGCTCACTAAATAATTATTTTAAATTGAAGGCTTACTTAAATGGCACAAAGAATAAAGTAAACAGTGTGCTATGACCTATTTGAAGAAAAACTGAAAAAAAAAATCTTTAAAATAAAACCAAAATAGGCCAGTATAGTGTCAACAAATGCCAAAAGATGACTTTATGGTATTATACATGGGTTTCAGTTCAAGTATATCTTTAATCACCCTACTGTAATTAAGTAACTGTAAAATGTAATAGCCCATTGCTACGTAGTTTAAAAAGATTTAGAGATTCTGAAATTAATTAGGCAATTTCACATAAAATAATAAGACTGAAGATGTAAAATTTCCTGAACTTTCTTCTATTTCCATATTGATGAAACACATTTCTACAGTTATTATTTATTATATAGCTTTGATTTTGTTTGGTTGTTTAGAAGAACTATAGTCTTTCTGTGGCAAAAAAAATTATAGAATCTGATCAGATGTGTGAAACAGTCACAGACAGGAACGAACTTACAGAGTAATACCTCATGCTTCAGAAAGGACTTTCCTGGAATCGTAGAAAACACGGGTGTACTGAACACTCTGTACTAGCTTCCTTTTTGAAGCTATATTTTCTTGGTGGAGACAGTAAGCACTGGGGAAGTCATATTAGGGCCCCTGGTGTTTGTGATCTTTGGGGAACACAGAACTGATTTATTAGACATCCGGTATATCCTGAGACAATTTGAGCTAATGGAGGGAATTTTTAAGTGAAAAACCAGAGTTAGGGCTTTTATCCTATTTCTGGTATGTTTATAGAAACAGAGAACAGAAGAATTTTTTACTTTCAAAATAGCTCACATATTGAGCAAAAGGAAAACAGAACCCAAACAATGGTTATTAGAATCATATTTAATTTTCGTTAGCTATTGGTGATACTGATGGAGGCAAAAGGCACTTTTTAATTGGAAAAACAAAGTATCTAATATTAAACAATATTTGAATGCCTACAACCAACTCTCCTCTGAACAACCCTTGAATATACTTAGTTCCTACTATGTGATATGGTAGCAATTGCATTTATTAGCTCATTCAATTATTAGCTGGTTCTCACATTAACATCCTGCCAATGGCCTTCCATGAGGTCTGTCCCTTTTGAGCCTCTCCAACTCAATCCTCATTGCTGCTTCTGATCTAGGCCCACCAGATGCTTGCAGTGACTGAGATATGCTGGGAACAGTCCTAACTTGCTTCTTTTCCTTTGGCTGATCTTTCTTCCTGGAAAGTCTTTGCTCCACAAGGCTGCCTTCCTCTCTTCCTTCAAGTCTTTGCTCAAATATCATCTTCTCAAGAGGACCTATCACAGCAGCTGAAGTGATACTGCCAACAGCCCTTTCTCACCCCTGCCTTCCTGACTCCCCTCATTCCCTTACCCGCCTGGCTTCTTCTATCCCCTGAAGCTTATCAGCCTTTACCATCCTGAACAGTCTAGTCCATTATTATGTTTAGTTCAGTGTCTCTTCCTTCTTCATCTAAACTCCATGACAGTGGAGATTTTTGTCTGTCTGTTTTGTGCTTGGATACAAGTGCCAGGAACATCTGGTTCATAGAAGGCACTCAAATATTTGTGGAATGATAGAATTTAGCAAATGTGTATCGAGTGTCTGCTCTGTTTCAGGATTTTGTGCTTACCACTGGGAATCAAAAAAAGAACAAGACATGATCTGTGACCCACATAGTTTATGCAGTACAATTCTCAGGATACCCACTGCCGTTTCTGACTCAGTAGATTTTGGGTGCAGCTTAAACATTTGCAAAGCTGCCCAATACAGCAAAGGTTTCAGATGTTCTCCATCCATACCATGTCCCCAGGCAGACAGGGAAGTTGTATTGTCATGAGATCTTTGACACTTAATATGAGCCCTGAAACATACTGGGGATTGAATACAACTCCCTCACTGATGAAGGGGTAATGTGATAAATAAGATGTACTTTCTGTCTTCTAAAAACTTATGACAGACAAAATTTGTACCAGTCCTTTGCTTACTGTTTGCCAAAAGCACTTCCAACATAATAGAAATAATGATCTACACATGGAACAGTTTAGTGATGAAAGAGAGAAGTGTGTCAGTATGGAAATTCAGCAGAAGGATCCCACTTTGGGACCATTTTCTCTAAAGTGAGCATTATTCCTGTCTGGAAAGTCATATTGCAAAATTGATATTAATATCATCTTTAGATTTTATTTTAAAAACCAAAAATGTGACATATAGTACATGCAATAAAAATGATAACAACTTTGGGTAGTATTTAACATTCATGACACTCTATGGTCATGTTAGAGATACTGTAGATGCAAGTCATAAAGGACAACTGCCATTGTAAGAGTCATAGGATCCTCATGTGGCATCATCAGGGCCACCTCTCTCCAAGGTGAACATGCAACTAAGACTCACACTGATTGACTAAAAACAAATGTTTGAGTTATCACTACCAGAAAATTCAAAAATTTCCTCCCACCTTTTGCTAGTAGAGCCAGAATGTACAACTGCTTAGCTTCACAGTGACTTTCACTTTGTATGAAAAGGGGATGATTTCAAGTACTGTGATAAACTTTTGCTACAATACAGCTTGTCTTAAGATATAATTCAAAATAAAAATTCTGTCTGCTTTTGGGAGTAACAAAGAAGCCTTCTGTAATGCAGATATCATTTAGAACATGGATAACAAATATAAAAATTTGTCCAAAGACCAAAGGTCCATAGAATGATATACACAGGCTCTGAGATACAAAGCCATTCTCAGACAAAAGTTAAATGAGTTTCATTTTCTGTAAATCTAGGAACCTCTCATTCTCTCTCTCTCTCTCTCTCTCTCTGTCTCTCTCTCTCTCTCTCCACTTATATTTCAAATATCTAAGATTCTCATTTCTATCTCCTTTAATCTTTTTATTGAATTAATTTTTAAATGTTGATTTGTACATACTTGCAGTACATAATAAATACATTCATTGTGAAGAATTGGTACATGTACATAACACATCTTAATTTTTTGTTCTTCTTCCCCATCCTTCCATCTTCTGGTCCCTTTCTTATTTGTAAAAGGTCCTTCTCCTTGTTTCCTATTATTATTTTATTTTGGTCTTTAAATTATTTATACTTTGAGTTTCTCATATAAAAGAAGCTATGTAATGTTTCCTGTACTCCTGGAGGACATACAAATGATACATCCAGACCAGAATGCAATTTGCAGTTTTGTATCAAGATAAACATATCTCATGCATGATCCAGAAATCTCACTTTTATTAATTTACCTAAGAGAATTAAAACATTCCACACTCAAATTGTGCACAAATATTTATAGCAGTCTTATTCATAATTTACAACAAAACTGGAGATAATCCAGAAGTTCTTCAACTAGGGAATCAGTAAACTGTGTGACACATGAAAATAATGAAGTGCGATGCAACACAAGGCGTGTTCTGCTGATACAATAGGGGAGAATCTCAAATGAACTGTTCTATGTAAAGCACATTGGGCCCAGAAGGTTATAAAATCTATCACTGCATGTATATTTCAGGCCTTAAGAGAACAAAACTATGGTGGTTTAACAGAGACTGAGGGTAGAAAGAGGGGTGTTCTGGGCAGGGGAATGTGAGGAAAAATTCGGGTTGGTGGAACTGTCCTATGTCTTTTTTGGTGATAGTAGATACATGACTCTGTGTATCCATTCTATGCATAGAAATGGACACCAAAAGGAGTGACTTTCCAATACAGCCCAGTAATCCATAATAGTAGTGGGTTGTCTGCAGGACTAGCAATGTCAGGAGTTGTTGACTTCAGCCATTTACAGCTCAGCATATTAATATGGCATTACTTTTTTATTAGTTTTATTGAGAAACAAATAGCAATGAGACAGTACCTCATTTTTATATTTTGTGCTGGTTGAGCCCAGTGTGTTTTACATAGAACAATTCATTAAGACCAATGTAAAGCGAGACCTATATAACAAAAAATATAACTTCTGTATCTGCAAAGGTCATCCAAATCTTAGGATTTACAACTTACTGAATTCATGCACCTACAATATTTGAATGGCAAAAGAATAACCATCTCTGACAAAAGTAAACAAAAAAGGGCGGCATATAAATGAAGGACTGTTTTGTAGTGAATATATATATAATAATATATTTTGTAGTGAATAATATATATATATATATATATATATTAGAACAGATACAGAGCTACATTCTCTTAGTTCAATGAGAAGATTTTTATCAATAGTGTTTAGACAAGATATCATGTCTGCATGTTTTACTATGAACAACTACTATGAAGACAACAATACGCAATGTATTAATTATTGTCACTGTCTTACAAACCTGTTTTGAAACTGTCTCATTGCTATTCTTTTGTTAATAAAATTAATACTAAAAAGAGTGAATTTTACTGTACAGAAAAGGTAAGCTTGTTTGAGTAATTCTTCCTCATATTCACTTTCTAGATAATAAAAATGTAATGAAAAGTATGCTAAAAGATTTCAAGTCTTACTTTTAAAGACCAGCTCCCATGGCTGAGTCACCAAGTCACACCTGAACTAGCTTCATTATATTTATTTTAAATGTTTAATAAGCACTGGAGTCGAAAGAAAAGTACTTCTAGCTTTATTATTTTTTATGTTGTGCCAAACCTTGCTTCTACAGGTGTGTGTGCACATGTGTTTTAAGGCCACCTTGTTTTCTTAAGTTGCTTTTGAAGAGAAAGGCTTTTAGCTCCATTAATGGATTCCCCCTACTTCCTTCAACTTATTAAACTTGATAGAGATGAATGATTCACATGCAGGTGCACAAGAAAATGATTATGTCGTAAGGTCAGTTCCCACCCAGGGCTGACTGGCCCTTTATTCAAAATTATAGGCAGAAAATAGGAAAGTGATCTCATGTTCATGAGAGTGGGCCTGTGTTTGCTAGCACAGGTGTTAACAAGAATTCAGACAATTGGAGAACTGATGAAGTCACATCTGTTCTCCGTCAGTATGTACAGCTGTCTGAAAATATATTGAGACTTTCAGAACTCTTTTGGAAAAGCTTGAACATTGAAAGCTATACATAGAATTTTGAATTCTATTGCTGATATTGGAGTGTCCATTCAAATCCAGGAGATATATTTCTCCCTTGCTTCTATAGCCCTTGGTAAATATTAGATATTCAGTAAGTAAATATGGAATAAATACAATGATATTTTTGAGATTAGTAAATATGTGCTTTTGGTTTTTTAATATTTTTATTGAGAAACAAATAGCAATGAGATAGTTTCACAACCGATTACTAGAACATTTTCAATAATTAATACATTGCATATTGTTGTCTTAGT